>PVIH01003171.1:29789-167522 GCA_004025045.1 Sigmodon hispidus | reverse complement strand
TTTTTTTTTTTTTTTCCTCTGCAACTCCCCATCCCCTCCCTGGGCAGGGAGCATACAGAAAAAGGACATTTCTTACTCAGAACCTATAGCTCCTCCCAGAAATTCTCACCTTGCCCCTCCCCTAAACCTCTGCAGGCCAGGGGCCGATTTTAGCTTCCCCCAGCTCCTTATTCCTATGTAATCCAGCAGCTTTGGCCATGTGCTGTCTTGGCCCTTTGGTCCTTGGATCCTTTCCGGACCTGTTTGCCCTCTCTCTTCTTCTCTCTTCTCTTCCTCTCTCACTCCCTCACCCGCTCAGAGCCCACTTCAGTCTGCTCCCTGTCAGACGCCTCTGGCTGTCTTATCCCTCACATCTACAAACCATCTCCTCAGTCCTACCTAGGAGCATGTCCTCATATTCATTCAATATCAAACTAATAAATCGTGTTTCAGTTTTATAATTTAGCTCTCCAAGAGATATTTTGTTTTTCAGATGTTTGGGAAATACTCTCAGCATCTCAACCCTATCGCCTGGACAGAGTATTCTATTTTGTTTATAAAACAATGCTAATGTATTTACTGTGTGTGTGCAGGCATGCATGCTCCACAGCACACATGTGGACATAGTAGGACAACATGTGGCAGACTTTTCTTCCACCATGAGGGTCTGAAAACTGAGCTCAGTTCTCCAGGCCTGCTGGCAACTGTCCTTACCCTCTTCACCACCTCATCAGCATCTCCTCATTTCATTTTTTTAAAATGCAAAAAACAAAATCTCTGTATGTATGCTATTGTGACTATACTTTTGTACATACTCTGTTTCTTTGTAGGACAATTGACTGAGGCATTTTCAGCTAGCAGCACCTTAGAGAACCTTGCCCCTGGGATTGCTATAAACATCAGGAACCTGCTAGTCAACATCTGATTCCTCTGTACAGGAGTTTCCAGTCAGCAGACCATCTTCATTATGGTCTCACCCGAAACCACTTCATCAATGAGAGAAAAAACAAGGTAGATTTTATTCAAATATTATAGATGAGGACTCCTGATCAGGATCCAGTTTTACTAAGCTTTACTAAGCAGCAAAGCCAGAAATATGACTTTGCCGTTCTGATTACTCCTATCAAAAGAAAGATTAAGCAAGAAATGTGTCTAAAGCAGGCTGGGCTACACTTCAAATAACAACTACACCATCTTGATGGCTTCAAACAAAAGTACTGCTCATGTAAATCCGAAGTAAACGCTGACTTTCCAAGGTGACTTCTTGCCAAACAAGGCAAGGATTCACCTCTTCCTTCTGAGAGCCCCTCATAACCTCCAGGGTTGTACAGGTTAATCTTGACTGTCAATTTGAGTGAGAAATACTTAGGAGGTTGGTAAAGATGCCACTAATTAGAATACCAATAAACTACTGGGAGGGGGTAGTTCTCTGGAAGGTAGGGCCTGGATGGAGAAGATAATAGCTCATGGGGCTGGAGGCAGGACCTTAAGGTCAGTATCTTGCACTGGTCTTTTCCTCTTCCTGTCCCTCCTCTTCCTCTCCCTCCTTCCTCCCTCCTCTTCCTCCCTGTCTTCTGTCCTGTGAACTGCTCTGCTCTGCCATGTGCTCCTTGCCATGGATTTATATGTCTAAAACCAGGAGATAAGATTCCATTTTTCTTGCTTAAGTTCCTTCTGACATGTATTTTGATCACAGCTATACAAAAGAAAATAATAAGGTGGTTAAGCATAGGCAACAGAGAGATCAAATGTGTTAGCTCCAAATGACAAGAATAGTTCTCTGTCACAGCTTACAAGCTTCTTCTCATGACCCTTTTTGACTACAAGCAGAGATATGTAAGTTTCTTATGCCCAGGGCACAGGTGAGCCCAATATTCCCCAAGTATAAAAAGTAGCAAAGTATGTGTAGGATTTGTTAAAATAGGAAACTTCTTAAAGTCCCTCATGAACGCTTGGAAAAAAACAATGTGAAGAAATAAACACAAAACATCTGATCATTTTGAAAGTCTCTTGCTCTATTCTCTCATGTTCACTTTCACAAGGTCACCTTGACTACAGACCAGGTCATGCAGATACCATCCCCTTTTCTATGGAAGTGGACACTTGATAAGTAACTAACTCACTCCGAGCGCTCACACTAGTAAGTGAAAGAAATGTGATGCCCTAGCTCTTTGCTCTTCCTTTCTCTGTTCCTCTTTTTTAAGTGTGTGTGGTGGTGGTGGTGGTGGTGGTTGTGTGTGTGTGTGTGTGTGTGTGTCTACGTGTACATGTGCATGTTCATGCCATTGTGCACATGTGTAATTCAGAGAATAACTTTTGGGAATTGCAGCTCATATTGTCAGGGTTAAAGGCAGGCTCCTTTACCCACTGAGCCATCTCACTGGCCCTTTCCCCATCTTTTGATTTTGTATAATGATATCAAGAGCTTATTTATTTAAGTGGAAAAGGATGCACAAAGTGCAGCAATTCAGCGGCTTCCTTTTCCTTCTCATACTGTATGATGTGCTCAGATGCTTAAATACATTTCCTTACACTTTTCATGTTTTAAATATTTCAAGGCACTTTTCTTTTTAAACAGGGGACTAAGTCTGAGTAATGACAGATTCTTATGTTGGAAAGAATCATTTTGTTAAAGTGTCAGCAAAAAAAGAAACGTGTAGTATTGTTGGTATTTATTGCACATAGATAACTTTTTAATAAATAAATAACCACTTATTTACATGCATTTTCTTACCTTACCTAGAAACTTTATCAATATTTGACATTAATGTGAGATGAGAGAGCTGAAGCAAGTATAAATTAAGTAACTTGATTTAAAGTCACAAGGTTTATAAAGGGGGGAACTGGTTTTGAAAGCTCACACTCTAGTTTCAGAGAGAGGGGGAGGGGGGGAGAGAGAGAGAGAGAGAGAGAGAGAGAGAGATGCAAATTCCAAGGCCGACGCGCGGTGGGGGGAGGACCAACGCCAGGGGGCGCCGTCACCCACAGGGCCGCCCTGTCTCGGAAGGTGCTCCCCTCCCCTCGCTGCTCCTGTCTAGCTGAGAAGGCGGAAGCAGCGGCAGCCGCGGCTGGGGCTCAGGCTCCGGCCGTCGGCGGACGCAGTGGCTGCTGCCCTCCAACTAGGAGTTTGGAGATTGAGCCACTTGGTCTTGAGCACCGCGTGTGTTGGCGACGCGGTGTGGCCTGGAGGAGCTCTCCCAGTCGGCTGTGGCGTCTCTGCGTATGCGAACGGTGAGTGAGCGGCTTCGAACTCGGGTTCCGGCGGCCGTGGGCCCGGGAGAGTCACCCCCGGCTCCCCACGGAACAGGGACGTGTCGCCGCGGGTCCCCGCCGCGCCTCCCACAGACCGGAGCCGCCCTTCCCGTGTAGTCCCTCGGTCCGGGACTCCGCCCTGTGTCCCCTCCAGTCGGGGTCGCCCCGGTACCCTTGTCTGGGCGCGCAGCCGCCTCTGCCTGCCCTGGAACAGGTGCAGGACGCGCCCGCTGTCATCCCACAGGCTGGGGACGCCCTCCGTGCCCTCCCCGGGGCTGCACGTCTGTCTCCCGGCTGCTGTCGCTCGACAGTCCGGGACCCGCCCCTGGTCTAGTAACCTCTCCCTGCGTTCCTGTAGACTCCCAGCTCATTGCATCCCGCTTCCTCAGACCTGCTCATCCTCACATCGTGTTTTTCCTTCCCATGGAAGGAAATCGCCCGCTGGGTTTTTCCGTCCCTTCTAGCTTAAATTAAAAAGAAAAAAAAAAAAATCCCTTCAAACTTCCAGAGTGCAGGGGAAAACTTTTTTGTGTTCCCTGTTAAATTCGAAAGAGGTCCTAAACAACAGTAAGTTTAAAAAAAAAAAAAAAGTTCGATGACACCAATGTTCCTCCCCACCCCTGCACTCTAGCGATTGTTCCAGGCGACGGTAAAGCTGTTCCTAGTATTTGGCTTCAGGGGAACTCCAACTGAGACTTAGACTGTCTTCATGTGTGAACAGAAAGCACCTAAAGCTTGGATGTATAAGATTTGCTTGTTTCTCTGAGAGCCCGTGACTAACCTGCAACACAAGTCTAGAAATGAGAACAACTTGTCACATCTGAAGTGTAGGCTTTGTGACTTGAGCTGCTGGCATTTCACACCTCTTTTGATGATGCTCGGAGGTAAAGGAGCTTTTTTGGTTTTTGGTTTTTGAGGTTGAGGGTGGAGTGTAGCCGGTTTGGTGTCATGTGACTTGAGGAAAGTGTTTGAGCTACACATGAAGCATACAGAATCATGTCTGAGTTTCAACCCTGATGCACTGTATAATACTATTTCAAATTTATTCCCTTGTTTGTCTGTGCTAATGAATTCTGCAGCTTTTGAACACTTGGCTTGTATAAGAGATTGTCCAAAATCCCTGGCTTTTGGAGGAGCAAATAATTCCTGAGTAAGCAAAAGCACCTTGAATTTGTGTTCAAAATAAATTACATCAAATATTTTGTATCATTTCTTAACCATTGTAGCACATTTGCAGGTCTTTGCATTTTAAGAATGGGTTTGTTTTGTTGTTGATCTTGTTTTGAGGTTGTTGTTGTTGTTGTTTTTCAAGACAGAGTTTCTCTGTGTAACAGCTCTGGATGTCCTGGAACTCACTCAGTAGACCAGCATGGCCTGGAACTCAGAGAGATCCATCTTCCTCAGCCTCACAAGTGCTGAGATTAAAAGTGCTGCTGTTAGTAAAGAAATTTTGGGATTTTTTCAACATAATTATTTAGTGTATTTCAATGCATGTAGGCCTTGGTGCCCTAGCCTATGTGTGAAAATCACTGCTCTCATTACATCTGGTGAATCCTACCCAGTGAGCCCTTGTAGTAGGAAATTCAAGGTAATTTGTCAGTATTTCCTTTTATATGGTTTTGATTTATGAATTACATGTTTACACACACATATGCACTCCAGCTTATGTGAAATGTATGCTTTCAGGATGTAATGTCCACATTTCCTAGCATTGCATTTTGTTTTTGTGGGCCACCCTACTCTTCACCTGAGGCATTTAACGTCATTGTCTTTGAGTTATAGAATATACCTAAATAAAGATTTGTAGCTTTGATAAGGCTGAACTCGTTACACTGGCTGTGTGGTTGAGGTGAGTTGGTAATGTGTGCCTTACTGGATTCTGTGCAGCAAACAGAATTGCAGTGTGAAGTAAAGATGAAGGATGACTTGAATTTCATTCTGCCCCCTCTATTCATGGAGACAGTCACCCAAATAAGTAAAAAAGATGCTGAGAAATACTTTGTACCAAAGGATAACTTATTTTAGCGAGTCTGCAGTGGGATTTTGTAGCAGCTCGTAAAGGGAATCAAACCATAGTGTTCCTATACTCACTATGTTACGTCCTCACCTCTGCAGCTGATTCAGTGCACTTTTACTTCTTCTCAAAATGGTAATTAAGACAGCTGTTCACTGTAGGGAAATTAGAGATG
The DNA here is from genome assembly GCA_004025045.1 of Sigmodon hispidus. NCBI lineage: Eukaryota > Metazoa > Chordata > Mammalia > Rodentia > Cricetidae > Sigmodon > Sigmodon hispidus. The sequence goes on along the minus strand of PVIH01003171.1, from coordinate 162,102 downwards.
TGGCTTTTTTACTTAAGTCATTGTAACATGTAAAAGTAAAGGGAAATATATTTTTAGCTTGTCTCAGAAACAGTGTACATAAAAATACTAAATGGTGCTCAAATATGCTTGATAGTTTAATTTCCCTAATATTGTTTCAGCCTAATTACTATGTGTTCAGATATTGCAGTATATGAAACACACATGTCTGCACACATACAAGTCCACGCATATACCCACAGACTTTCAAGGTTCTTATCTGAAGAGTATAAGAGGATTTGGAAGATGTAGAACTTTTGTGTTCTTAAAGCAGCTTGATATTGTTAGGTTTTTGGTTTGTTTTTTTTTTTTTCTAATAACACCCCCAGTGTTTTATACCCTAGGAGCTGGTGTGTCTGTGTGTGTGTGTGTGTGTGTGTGTGTGTGTGTGTGTATGTGTGTACATATTTGTGTGTGTGTGTGTATGTGTGTACATATTTGGTAAGCCAAAGAGTTTAGTTAAGGTTTTCCTCAGGAGCACAGGCAACTTAACAGTAGATATCCTACTGCAGACCATGTCTCCTCCAGCAGCCTTTAAATGCAAGTTAGACCCTCAGAGAAGGGTCTAACTTTGTGACCTCTTCCCCCACCTTGGCAATGTTAAGGGTAGATCTTTTTTTTTTTTAATCTTTTTAACTAATTAATTAATTTATTAATTTTATTTAGATGTGTGTGTGTTTCTGTGTATGCCTTAGGTTTGTAGTCCATGGAAACCAGAAGAAGGTGCCAGATCCCCAGGAGCTGGAGATATAAGTGGTTGTAAGACTTCTGACATGGATGCTGGAATCCAAACTTGGATCTTCTGGAAGAACTGCACTTGTTCTTAACTGCCAAGCCATCTCTGCAGCTCCCAAGGGGGAATCTTGAACAGGTATTATTGGCTGCTGAGAGTTCAAGAATGCAGTAGCCATGTCATTCCCAGAACACAGCGTCCCCTTCACGCCTTCCTTACGTTCCCAACACTCCTTTGTCCACAGATGCTTGTATAGGTTTCTAAGAATGCACTTACAATGCACTCCTTCAGTGGAAATTCTTTTAAGGAATTATTGCTACCTGGCATGTTCTCTTTAAATCAGATGGCATTCAAATCTTGAACTGAATGGCAAAAAAGCAGTATAGAGACTGTCCATAACTGAATTTTAAACTAAACATTTGGCAGGAAGGGAAGACTCAGTTCTCCCATGTTTGCCATATGGTTAGCACTTTTGATATGTGCTTTGCAGCTCAGTAACAAATATTAATGTCTCAGAGATGACTTTACTAAGCAAAACAAAACAGCTAAAAATTTTAAAGGCTTATTATTATCAAGGATATATAAAATGAACACTTTTGTGAGTGAAGATTAGAAAGCCTTTGATATATATTGGGTAAGAAGCATCGTCTATCAGAAATTTTTAAAAATTGCATGTTCTTTTGCACAACAATTCTACTTTTAGAAACATGACTAAAGAAGTAGATGCCAGAATATGTATGAGAAGGAACATAGAAAAGCTATACTCTGTGCTGTGACATACTGTCATTTGTCCGCGAATATGGACAGCAAAGAGGGTCTTACACTCACTCAGTCTTTGGAGAATGGCATGCATGCCTAGTTCTCCTGTGTGCCACTGTATTTCATTCCTTCCTGTCTTCCAGTCAGGATGAGCCTTTCCTAGGAATTCACATTAGAAATGGTTAGGCTTTGGGAGATTATTTCAACTTTTCAAAATTAAGTCAGAAACAAAGTAAAATGGTTTGAAGTCTTTCAAAATTATATCAAAAAATAAAGTAAAATGGTATGAGGTCTTGTGTGAATTTTTGTTTGGAGTTATATCAAATCAATGTAATAACTCTGGACATCACTTAAAAATAAAAAGAGATAAATTTTTTATTTTGTTCAAACACAGGTAAACATAATGTAGTTCAGAAGTGTCTAGATTCCAGGGTCAAGTAGACCTTGGGTTTGGTCCCACTCCATTATTTAATTGGTAATCCTAGGCAAGTTGATCTTGTAGCTCCATGGTTTCACTCTAATAAGTGAAGACAGTACTGTGTAAAACTGTATAAAATAATAACTTGTTCTGACTGCCAGATCCAACTCTTAGTGTTCAGTGCATGTTAACACATGTAATCCCTGCAGGAAGTTTCAGATGGATCCTCTGCTAATAAGATAGGAAACTGAAGCATAGGTTTATCCACCCTGTCCAAGTCATGACCAAAAGTGACTGAGAAAGGCCTAGGTGCAGACTATCCAGCCCAGCTCTGAGCACTACACTGTACCACAGTATTACTGCCCTTGCAAGCAGAGCAGGTTTGTGTGATGTTTATTTATATGTGTGTGTGTACACGTGAGTCTGGGTGCATAGAGAAGCTTGATCCCCTGGAGCCAGAGTTACAGGTGTAAAAGCCACCCAATGTAAGAGAGGGTGGAAGATACCCAGGAAGAGCAGGAGCTCTTCACTTCAGAGCCATCCTCCAGCTCCTCCTGCTTCTTTGTAGGAGCCTGTCAGAGAGTGATTGAAAGGCTTGAGAGGTCTATAGAAAGGTGTTTGTTCTACATAAAAAGATCAGGAGTGCCCATCTTTATTTCTAGCTCAGGGGATTGAATTTAGAGCCTCACATGCCAGGCAAGCCCTCTACCACTAGGTTGTTTCCCCAGTCTTCTTTTGACTACTTTAAAGCAGGATCTCACTAAGTCATCTAGACTCATCAAGAATTCATCTCCTGCCTCAGCTTCCCTCGTTAAGATTACAGACATGCCCCCACTAGACCCAACTAAGAACTTCTTTTATTGTTGTTATTGTTTTTACTGTTGTTCAATACATTTCTTTACTGCTGTGTGAGAGGAGTGTAGGAGTCAGAGGACAATTTATGGGCTCCAGGGATTAAACTCAGGTTGTCAGGTTAGAGGCAAGCACATTACCCACTGAGCCACCTCAGTGACCTGGTAGCTAGTACTCAATCCTCCGTTTGGCAAACTGGCAAACAGAATTTTTATATAGACAGGTATAAGGGATGATGTCTGCTGTGTTGACTAGAAATTTGCATTCTGCTTCTAGAACTATAGTGTATGTTAGGATAATTAAGCCAAAGACATGGCTGGTTATAGATATTATAAGTTACTTTTAAATGTTCACATCTCATTCATGTAATAGAACAGTTTAAAATTTGAAGGAATGTCTGCTCCCAGAACAATAGTTTTCCATAAGCAAAGAAAGCTCACATGTTTTTCCAGTCATTAGTAGTGAAACATGGTCATCTGATCTGGCTGAAGGCAGGAGATAAATATACACTTTTAAATTCCATTCTTTGTCTATAATAGAGATTACTACAGATCAGAAGAAATGAAGTTCAGAGTGGTTCCACTTACTTGCCCCAGATCACACACGCACCTAGTTCTGGCGTCTGATCACTTGGTTCCCTGCTGGCTATACTACTCTTCAGCTAAGAATACCTAATGGACTCTTAATGATGTGAAGAACTTCCTCAGCAGATGTTATTTACTGTTACATGAAAAACTCTTGTTCTGTGCGCTGGGCATGACAGTGGACACTAAATTCCTGATCTCAGACTCTGTAAACAGGTGATAGGATGTTGAAACTCAAGTGCTTTTCTTTTTTTAACCTTCTGTAGTCATTTCATTAGCTCAGAAACTTTCCTTAGAGGATCTATGTATGCTTTGTGTTCAGCACAGGTGATTCATTGCCATTGTGAAGAAGGGAATCGGATAACTTACATGAAGTGGTAGTCATATGAAACAAAGCTCAAATACTTTAGAAGTTATTTTGTAAATATCTGTGGGCCACTAGGTGACTGTATGTTTGCATGCTAAAGCATTTTTATTGGTTTTCTTCTTGCTTTATTTACAGACTGACTGATAACAAAGCTACTATGAGTCTGTTAAACTGTGAAAACAGCTGTGCATCCAGCCAGTCCTCAAGTGACTGTTGTGCAGCCATGGCCACCTCCTGCAGTGCTGCAGTGAAGGATGACAGTGTGAGTGGACCTATCAGCACGGGGAACCTCTCCAGTTCCTTTACGGAGGAGATCCAGGGATATGATGTGGAGTTTGACCCACCTTTGGAAAGCAAGTATGAATGCCCCATCTGCTTGATGGCTTTACGGGAAGCAGTGCAGACACCATGTGGCCACAGATTCTGCAAAGCCTGTATCATCAAATCCATAAGGTATTTGATTTTAAGAAAGAATAATACCTGTAACATCCAAATACAAAAAGCATGTAGAAACAGGTCATCCCTAGGGCAGTGGTGGCACATGTCTTTGATCCCAGCACTTTGGAGGCAGAGGTAGTAGATCTTTTAGTTCAAGGCCAGTGTGGTCTACAGATCGAGTTCCAGGATAGCTATGTCTACATGGAGAAACCCTGTCTCAGAGGGGGAATGGGGGCAGGAGAGTGGAGAAAAGAAAAGAAACAGGTCATCCCAAGAATAGACATACAGAAAAAGCTGCTCAGGAAAAAATAAGAATGGACAGAATAATGAGGCTCTTAGGGTCCTATCCCAGTTTGTACTGCAGTATGAAAGGAGGCTTCTGTGTTTTCCTGTCCCTTGCATTCAGGTAAACTGGAAAGTAAATAGTACTTTTACCTCAAACAGTTCTATTGCAAACTAGGAGAGAATTCTATTTTATAAGAATCGTATTTTTATTTTGCTTTGAATTATGATACTAGAATATAATAAATCCAACAAATGAGTATTGTTGATTCTGGGAGTATTATATATTCTGATATTAGCTGTAGTAAATTCTGTTGTCTCCTATCTCTGACCAGCTATAAAATGACCAACATTTCCATAATTCAGTCCCTTCTTTCTGTGCCCAATGCTACTGCACCCCTCACACAACCAACCATATATAAATGTATTGCTTGACGTCAGCTCTAACATGCCTCCTCCTTGTCATTCTCACTACAGCAGCCAGAGTAACCCTGGCATGTAAGTCACATAGTGTCTCCTTGGCTCAGAGCACACTACACGAACTATCTGGGAGTAATATGATTCATTTTCTGCCCTCTCCAAGTGCTCATTTGCCTTCCACTTCCTTGTCCATGTGCCTGCCTTGTTGAATTGAAACACACTCTTAGGTGTCCTGGCTACTCTGTACCCCAGAAAGCCACAAGTCTGCTTGCCTTCCTACACTTCAGATCCTCCTTACTAGGCTAGGGTTTGATTTTTCCCTTGGCACTTTTGCAGTTAAACAACCTATAATCCATAGGTAGGTAGGTAGGTAGGTAGGTAGGTAGATAGATAGATAGATAGATAGATAGATAGATAGATAGATAGATAGATGCATACAGTACTAGAAAGTAGGTAGAAGCTGAGATGTTAAACCAATTTCTCTAGTTACAGAAATAGTGCCTTCCCAACAGTAAGCACTTGGTATGTGAATGTTAGAACTGGATTAAAATATATAAGAGAAAAAGATCCTCATTCAGTTCAGCTAGGTCCTGTCTCCTGAGTTTCTATTACCTTCACACTGACCAACAGACTATAAACCCACAAATGGATTAATCCATTGAGGAGGTCAGAGACCTCATTGAGTTCCAGTCACTCCTTCAAAGCACTCTTTGAACATTGCTGCATTGGGGACCAAGCTGCAATGATTTCCAAGTAGGCCAAGGCCATCTTGGGGTACTCAATGATCTGTGAATTCTTATCTCTCAATTTCTGTACCAACTTTTCAGTAAAACTTGAAATTAAGATGACCATATTCATATTTGGAGTTTGAATTAAGTTACAAGGGAGCAGCATATCTCTTCAATTTGAAGGGAAATGTGTTGCCTGTTATTGAATCAGTAAGAACTGTAGAGGATATGGTTTGTGTTTGTTTTATCTCTGTGTTTGTTTCTCAGCCTTGCCACTGTTGGTATTTTGGGCCACATGATTCTTTATTGAGGCTGGATATCTTTGTGCCTATTGAAGATGCTTTCTTTTTTCCATTGTACAATTTTGGCTTCTTTGTCAAAAGTCAGGTGTTCATAAGTGTGAATTTATGTCAGGGTCTTCAGTTCATTTCCATTGATCCACAAGTCTGTTTCTATGCCAGTTCCAAGCTATTATTATTTTTTTTTAACTTTATTTATTTATTTTATTTATTTGCCTGGAACTGGAACTACAGACAGTTGTTAGCTGCCATGTGGGTGCTGGGAATTGAACCCCGGTCCTCTGGAAGAGCAGACGGTGCTCCCAACCGCTGAGCCATCTCTCCAGCCCCCCAAGCTATTATTATTATTATAGCTCTATAATAGAGCTCAAATCAGGGATGTTGATGCCTCCTGAAATTCTTTAGAGTAGAGGATTATTTTAGCTATCGTGGAATTTTTTTGTTTTTCCATATGCTCTTTTGAGGTCTGTGAAGAATTGTGTTGGGATTTTGATGGGGATTGCATTGAATCTGTAGATTGCTTTTGGTAATATTGTCATTGTTACTATATTGATCCTACTTATCCAAGAGCATAGGAAATCTTTCCATTTTCTGATATCTTCTTCAGTTTCTTTCTTCAGCAACTTAAAGTTCTTGTCATGCAGGTCTTTCACTTGTTGGGTTAGAGTTACCACATGATATTTTATATTTATGGTTATTATAAAGGGTGTTGTTTCTCTGATTTCTTTCTTGGCCCATTCATCATTTATTTATAGGAGATGTGCTGATTTTATTTTATTTTTTTAGTTAATCTTTTATCCTGCCACATTACTGAAGGTATTTATCGGCTGTAGCAGTTCCCTGTTAGAATTTGTGGGGTTACTTATGTATTCTATCATATCATCTACAAATAAAGATAATTTGACTTCTTCCTTTCCAATTTGTATCCCCTTGGTCTCCTTTTGTTGTCTTATTGCTCTAGCTAGAACTTTGAGTACTATATTGAATAGATATGGGGAGAGTGGGCAGCCTTGTCTTGTTCCTGATTTTAGTGGAATCACTTTGAGTTTCTCACCATTTAATTTGATGTTGACTGTTGGCTTGCTGTAAATTGCTTTTATTATGTTTAGGTATGTTCCTTGTATCCCTGATCTCGCCAATACCTTTCTTATGAAGGGGTGTTGGATTTTGTCAAAGATGTTTCAGCATCTAATGAGATGAACATGTGGGGTTTTTCTTTCAGCTTGTTTATATGGTGGATGACACTGACAGATTTTCCTATGTCTAACCATCCCTGCATCTCTGGGATGAAGCCTACTTGATCATGGTGGATGATTTTTTTGATGTGTTCTTGGATTCTGTTTGCCAATGTTTTATTATTTCTGCATCAGTGTTCATTGAGGGAGATTAGTCTGTAATTCTCTTTCTTTGTTGCATCTTTGTTTGGTTTGAGTATCAGGGTAACTATAGCCTCATAAAAAGAGTTTGGCAATGTTCCTTCTGTGTCTGTTGTGTAGAACAATTTGAGGAGTATTGGTATTAGCTCTTCTTTGAAATTCTGGTAGAATTCTGTGCTGAAACCATCTGGCCCTGGGCTATTTTTGGTTAGGGAACTTTTAATGACTGTATTTTCTTAGAGGTTATAGGACTATTTAAATTGTTTACCTGGTCTTGATTTAATTTTGGTATGTGGTACCTATCCAGAACACTGTCTATTTCTTTTAGATTTTTCAACTTTGTGGAGTACAGGCTTTTAAAATATGACCTAATGGTTCTCTGGATTTCCTCAGTGTCATTATGTTCCCCTCTTCATTTCTGATTATGTTAGTTTTGATATTCTCTTTCTGCCTCCTGATTAGCTTGGATGAGGGTTTGTCTATTTTGTTGATTTTTTTTTTTTTTCAAAGAACCAATTCTTTGTGAGTTTGTTTCTTTTTGTTCTAGAGCTTTCAGGTGTACTGTTAAGTCTCTAGTGCTAGATTTTCCCAAATTTTTTATGTAAGCACTTAGTGCTATGAACTTTCTTCTTAGCACTGCTTTCATAATGTCCCATAAGTTTGGGTATGTTGTGCATTCATTTTCATTGAATTCTAGAAAGTCTTTAATTTATTTCTTTATTTCTTCCTTGACCTAGTCAGTGATGATTCAGTTAAGCATTGTTCAGATTCCATGAATTTGTAGGCTTTCTATAATTTGTGGTGTTGTTAAATTCTAACTAAGCCATGGTGATCCAATAAGATACAGGAAGTTATTTCAACTTCTTTGTATCTGTTAAGATTTTCTTTGTGACCAAGTATGTGGTCAATTTTAGAGAAGGTTCCATGAGTTGCTGAGAAGAAGATATATTCTTTTGTGTTTAGGTGAAATGTTCTATAGATGTCTGTTAAGTCCTTGAATCATAACATCTGTTAGATACCTTATTTCTCTGTTAATTTTCTGGCAGGCCTGTCCATTGGTGAGAGTGGGGTGTTGACGTCTCGCACTATAGTGTATAGGGACTGATGTGTGATGATGCCCTTGTATTTGGGGCATAAATATTCAGAATTAAGATTTCATCTTGATAAATTTTTCCTGTGATGAATATGAAATGTCCTTCTCTATCTTTTTTGATTAATTTTATTTTGAAGTCTATTTTGTTAGATATTAGGATAGCTACACCAGCTTGTTTCTTATGTTCATTTGATTGGAAAATCTTTTCCCAATCCTTTAATCTGAAGTAATGTCTGTCTTTGAAGTTGAGGTGTATTTCTTGTATACAGCAAAAGAGATGGATCCTATTTTTGTATCCATTCTGTTAGCCTGTGCCTTTTTGTAGGCAAATTGAGTCCATTGATACTGAGAGATATTAATGACCAATGTTTGTTAATTTTAGTTATTTTTTTGGTTTTGTTGGCGGTGGCAGTGGTAATGGGTATATGTGTGTTTCCCTTCTTTGGATTTTGTTGGTATGAAATTATCTATTGCCTATGTTTTTATGTGTGCAGCTAACTTCCTTGGGTTGGAATTTTCCTTCTAGTACTTTCTGTAGGGCTGGATTTGTGAATAGGAACTTTTTAAATCTGGTTTCGTCATGGAATATCTTGTTTACTATGGTGATTGAGAGTTTTGCTGGGTATAATAGTCTGGGCTGCCATCGATGGTCTCTTACTGTCTATAAAACATCTATCCAGGGCCTTCTGGCTTTCAGGGTCTCCATTGAGAAGTCGGTTATAATTCTTATAGGTCTGCTTTTGTATGTAACGTGGCCATTTTCCTTTGAAGCTCTTAATATTCTTTCTTTATTCTGTATATTTAGTGTTTTGATTATTATGTGATGAAGGGACTTTTTTGGTCTAGTTTATTTGGTGTTCTGTAAGCTTCTTGTATCTTCATAGGCATGTCCTTTAGGTTGGGAAAGTTTTCTTCTGTGATTTTGTTGAATATATTTTTTTGTGCCTTTGAACTGGAATTCTTCTCCTTCTATCCCTATTATTCTTAGGTTTGGTCTTTTCATGGTGTCCCAGATTTCCTGGATGTTTTATATTAAGAATTTGTTGGATTTAACATTTTCTTTGAATCTATTTCCTGTATCCTATCTTCGGTGCTTGAGATCCTCCTTCATCTCTTGTATTCTATTAGTGATGCTAATATCTGTAGTTCCTGTTCATTTACCCAGATTTTCCATTTCCAGAAATTCCCTTGTTTTTGTTTTCTTTATTGCTCCTATTTCAGTTTTCAAGTCTTGAACTGTTTCTTTCACCTGTTTAATTAATTTTTCTCCTTTGGCTTTGTTTAAGAGATTTATTGATTTCTTCCCATTTTTTTGTTTCTTTTCCTCAATTTTTTAAAGGAAATTTTTTATTTTCTCTTTAATGGCCTCTATCATCTTCATAAAGTTATTTTTAGGGTGGTTTTCTTCTGTTTCATCTGTGTTGGGACGTTCAGGTCTTGCTGTTGTAGAACCACTAGGTTCTGGTGGTGCCAAATATTACAGTTTATATAATTGAATGTATTCATACACTGCTGTTTACTCATCTGGGTTTGGGGTAATTATAGGTACAAGTGTTGATTCTTGTGATGTCCTTGTTGGTTGGGTCTTTTGTTCTTTTATTGTCTTTTGGCCTGAATGGCCAAGGATTCTGGTGATTGGCTGGTTATCAGGTTGAATAGGGTTGTCTCAGTTGAGGTTTATTGACAGTTGGGTGCCTAGATCCAGTTCTTCTGGCTGGTGTTGGCTTTGCTTGTACCAGTGGGGTATGTTCTTCCAACTGGTATGGGTTGTACCTGTGCTATGGAGTCCATCTTCCAACTGGTATAGATTTCGACTGTGCTTGTTCTTCCATCTTGAGTGGGTTGGTTGTACCTCTGTCCATGGAATCTGTTCTTCCAGCTTCTGTAGGTTTTGCCTGCGCTTGTTCTTCCACTTGATGCGCATGGTGCTTGTGCCTGTAGGGTCTGCTGATGTTGCTGGTGCTGGAGAGAGGGCTGCTCTTCTTCCAACTGCTGAAGGTAGTGCTTGTACCTCTAGGAGCTGTTGTTTCTGGGGCAGGACGGGGCAGAAGATGATGAGTTGGGTGGGTTTGGGCAGTGGAATGGGTCCTGTAGGTTACGGAGTCCAATGGGGGGGGGTGAGGGCTTTTGATGTTTTAAAATTACCTGATAGTTTATTTTTTGTCTGTTTATTTTGAGACAAGGTTTATAGTCCTGGCTGTCCTAGAGCTCCCTATGTAGACCAGGTTGGCCTCAAACTCATAGAGATCCCATACCTGGTATGCTCTTAAACATACCCCATAAAGATCAGTTCTGTCTCACCTTGCTTTGCTTAGTTCTGTGCTATTTGATAGCAGATGCCATTTCCAGTCATGGCATCAAGTAGTTTTGAAAAAATGTTTCAGTGATTGATTAAGGCTTCTGTGGCCTACCTGATTATCACATTTTGTTTGACAATATTGAAACATCTCTGGATGGCTGGAGAGATGGCTTTGTGGTTAAGACCATTTATTGGTCTTGCAGAGGATTCAAATTGAGTTCCAAGAACCCCAAGCAGGTAGTTCATAGCTACCTATAACTACAACTCCATAGAATCCAATTTCTCTAGCCTCCATAAGATCTGCATTCATGTGCACATACTCCACACATACATACACATAATTAAAAATAAAAGTGTCTTTAAAAGATTTTTTTTCCTGAACCATACCAAAAATTTCAGAGGAAATGGCAGACTCCTAGGTTTCCTGGAGCTGATTTTTCCATGTAAGATGAGGGGAGGCAGAACCCTGGGAAGCCGCCACACAGGCCCTTAGCTCTACTATAGTTCACCTTAGAGATGCAAATAACATCAGCCTTTTGTTGCTCAGGAGCTGAGTCATAGACCTCATTTCAAAGCTTGCCAAATCCTCAGAAGGGTAGTGCTAACTGGTTTAACTTGTGTTTGTAAGACTATAAATGTTTTGCTAATGCTGTGTGTGAGCAGCGTAGTCTGATTTACTGGTAAACTACAGAGGAATTACAGAGCACAGCGAGCCAGATTACCAGAATTCTTTCCTAACTGACCTTTACTTCATTTTTATGCCAATCAAGCTATAATTTTATTCAGTGTTTTGCTCATTTTCTTGCTGGAATCTGCCCCACTATCTACAACCCGTTATCATTTGATAAATAGTGCAGTACTAGTTAGCCTCCATTTCACACATGAATTCATAAACTCCAAGTATCATTCTGCTGTTGCTGTGCAGTGTAATGCAGGTGTTATTTCATAAGGAGAGCTGAGTCAGTCTTCTAAGGTGGATGCTTCAGGATGCTAACTCTTAAGTTTTCCCTTCTTTTAGGGATGCAGGTCACAAGTGCCCAGTTGACAATGAAATACTGCTGGAAAATCAACTGTTTCCTGACAATTTCGCAAAGCGAGAGATTCTTTCCCTGACGGTAAAGTGCCCAAATAAAGGCTGCTTGCAAAAGATGGAACTGAGACATCTTGAGGTACTAAGGATGTTTTCTAGTTATTGTCACAATGTAATCTCTAGGACATAATGAGTTTGTCCTTTATCTGTGTATTGTTATTAGCAGGTCAGGATTAGTGGATAAATTCTTGCTATCGTTACATGTAAAAAAAAAATTAGAAAATGTTTTATTCTTTGTGCTTTGGTTTTGTCCCAGCAATAAAATAAGTCTGTGCTCTTGGGAATTTTTTCAGATCAGCACATCTAAAATTCAGCAGTTGAAGAGCTCCTTAATTGCAAGCTACCGTAATCTCATAACTTTATTTCTCTCATTTTGAAATAAAGAAAAAAAGTGTCTTGCAACCATTATCTCAGTATCTTCCTTGTACTTTCTCTATTTTTCTAAATTGTACATTGTATTTACTAGATAAAATATAATGTTGGAAATGAGCTGAAGCAATGAGATAATTTTCTTTTTAATTAAAAATAAATCAATTCTTTGGTGTTTTGTTTTTACCAGAAATCAAATATGGGTGGTATTCTGTTTGAAATTAAATGTTTACGGCAGATTTGAAGTCTCTTTTTAAAAAGATTTATTCGTGTAGGGTGTGTGTGTGTGTACGTACACCCAGGTGCCCCATAGAGGCCAGAAGAGAGATTTCCTGAAGTTACAGGCAAATGTTACCATCCAATGTGGGTGCTGAGAACCAAACTCATGTCCTCTTGAAGAACAACATTCAATTTTAGCCATTGAGCCACCTCTGTATCCCTTTCTGTGGGAGTGACCCTTTCAGCACAGAATAAATTGCTAATATGGAAATCTAATTTTTTTCCAAAAATCTAACGGGAAATACTAAGTTGAAACTTCATATTCTTTTTATAAACTTGACATAGTACTTTTTGTTTAAAAGACTTCATAAGGCCTTCATGCTGTGTATGACTAGAGAATATGATCATTAGCCTCTGTTCTTACTTGGATTCTGTTGCTGTGATAATGCACTCTGACCAAAAGCAGTTTAGGGTAGGAAAGGCTATGTTTGGCTTCCAGTCTGTTGTTGAAGAAGTCAGACCTGGGCTCACACAGAATCATTGGAGGAATGCAATTTGCTGGCTAGCTCACCTAACTTTCTTACGCAGCTCAGAACCACCTACCCACAACATGTGCCACCACAGTGGGCTAGGCTCTCCTACATCATTCCTTATAGACATTCCCAGAGGCCAATCTGATTTGAGCTGTCCCTGAATATGAGACTCCCTTCTCAGTTGACTTGTGTTATGTCAAATTGATAGTTAAAACTAATTCCAAAAGGAAAAAATTGTATTCTTAAAAAAGATTATCTTTAGAAAACGTTTTTAGGGTTTTCAAATACTAATCAACTAGTTTTCCTTTATTACAGGATCATCAAGCACATTGTGAATTCGCTCTTATGAATTGTTCCCAATGTCAGCGTCCTTTCCAAAAGTGCCAGTTTAATATCCACATTATGGAAGATTGTCCCAGGAGACTGGTTTCTTGTATAAACTGTGCTGTGTCCATGCCATTTGAAGAGAAAGAGGTGTGTACTAGGTCATTGCATATAAAGGACATATTTGAAGGGTTTAGCATTAAATAAGAATGTAAATGAATTTATATTACCAGTTTTTTTGTTTTGGTTTTTTTATTATTGTTGTTTTTGAGACAAGATTTCTCTGTATAATCCTGGCCATACTGGAACTCGCTCAGTAGACCAGAATGGCCTCAAACTTAAGAGATCCACCTGCCTCTGCCTCCCAAGTACTGGAATTAAAGGTGTACTCCACCATCACTCAGCTATATTATCAATTTTTAAAAGCTAATTTTATGAAAAAAAATGAAGTTCTAGAGAACCCACAGTTTCTAAGTGTGGAGTTTATATTTACATATCCTTAGAAAGCATTAAACTAATCACTGAGAATAAACAATGAATGAATAAGAGCTGCTCGGAAAAGTACATGCTGGTGTAGCAGGATTATGCTGGTAATGTTGTAAATATTTGTCCCGCCTATGGGTTTAATAAAATGCTGATTAGCCAAAGGCAAACAGGAAGTATGGGTGGGGCTACAAGGCTAAGAAAATTCAGAAACATCTCAAAGCAGACACAGAGGCCAGATATAGATGCCAGAGTCACCAGAGCTGCCAGGAGATGAAGAGGAAATGCTGCTCTGAAAAAATGTACCTAGCTGCATGGGTGAACAAGATGGATTGAGTTCAGATGAAAGAGCTAGCAAATTATATGCCTGGGCCCTAGGTCAATCAGCGTGAAAATAATATAAGCTTGTGTGTGATTATTTGAGGCAAAGCAGGACTGAGAGTAAGACTAAACCTTTGGTCCAGGCCTGGAAAGTCCGGGCCAGAACCATTTACAACATGCTGGTTTACTCTGTCTGAATCATAATGAATGATCTGATGGCAGACAAAGTAGTAGCATGATTGCTATGTAAGATGTTTACAGATTTGTTTCACAAAGAGTGTGAGCTATTGTATCTGTAAGAAAGAATTCATTTAATACAGCAAAGTGTGTTCCACTGGAACAAAGTCATTGGCTCCATTCACTTTTCAGTATATATACTGTACTTCAGTTGAAGTTAACCTTTGAAAGGAAACAGTAAGATACCTCGCAACATCATGATGCTAGCACACTTGTAGGGTCAGCGGGCAATACTGAAGCTGTCTACCCTTGTGCTCTGTACTGAATACCTGCATTAGTTTATGTTCCTCTGTAACCAATACTTGTTACTTCCCTACACTTTATTCTTCTAGATGTGTTTCTTAGTAAATCGAGCTTTTTTTTTTTTTTTTTTTTTTTTTTTTTTTTTTTTTTTTTTTTTTTTTTTTTTTTTTTTTTTTTTTTTTTTTTTTTTTTTTTTTTTTTTTTTTTTTTTTTTTTTTTTTTTTTTTTTTTTTTTTTTTTTTTTTTTTTTTTTTTTTTTTTTTTTTTTTTTTTTTTTTTTTTTTTTTTTTTTTTTTTTTTTTTTTTGGTGATTTTACATCATGCACCGCATCAAACTCAGTTATCAGTCCTCTCAGATTCATACCCACACTTATGATCTCCCCATTTACAAAGACGCCCATTCATGCTGCTCAAGAAATCAAGCATTTTATATATAGTATGTTGATAAAATAGTCATGAAAATTCAGCTAACTTACTAATAATAAATATGTAAAGTCTCAGTCATAATTGGGACAAATTTGGTAACTTTCTGAATTTGAACAAATTTGATGAAATAATGAAGGTTATCTATTTCTCAGCATATCTAGTAAACCAAAGTTACTGTGTTCTAGAAAATGGGACTCTGCCTTCTGAGAACTTAGGTACCAAAGCCTTGTGCCCTAATGCTTTTTGATTGTTTGCTTTAACTTACTTGAAAGAATTGTAATGAACTTGTCATGCTAAAAATGCTTGCCATTGGAGAATTACATCAGCAAGTGATATCTATGCTACTCAGGGGTGTTCTGCTTCAAGTACAAAAGAAGTCATCTTTGTTTTGCACACCAATATATTCTTTGAAGGAGTCTGAAGACTAAGTCTCATTAACTAGCAAAAGTCTCATGTTGTGACTGTACATAAACAAATGTTTTTCATTTTGCTCACGGTAAAATTACCCTATAAAAATTAGCCTTTTTACTTTTTAAGGCTTTCTTATACATTTCTTAATTCTCTCATACAACTTAGATCCATGATCAGAGCTGTCCTTTGGCAAATATCATCTGTGAATACTGTGGCACAATCCTCATCAGAGAACAGGTAGGAATCTCTTTTGCAAATTACTATTTCCTTAAGAGCTTATAGAAATGCTACAGGTGTTTTAGTTGAAAATTTAAATCAATAAGGCAAAATCAGTATATGTTGAAGCATTCTACTATACAAAAAATTATATAAATTAATGTAATTAATAAATATTTCAAAGGAACAAAAACTATCATTTGCAGATGCTTAAAATTTCTGAGTTATTGCATACTACCTTTGTTTATGTGTATTTGTGAGAATTCCATTGGTGAGCCAGGCATGGTGGCTGACATATACCTTTCATCTCAATGCTCAGGAAGCAGAAGCACATGGTTCTCTGTGAGTTTGAAGCTAGCCTCATGTATTATTGTGAGTTCCTTGGCTTTATAGAGAGACACTTCTCAAAAAAAAAAAAAAAAAAGGATTCCATTGGCTAGGGATGGAATTCAGAGGAATAAAGAATCTACCTAGTGTGCTCAGCACAGACAAAGAAATGAACAAAAACTGAACCAAACTATTGCATGGATCCTATTTGATATTATAATAGAAACCCAGAGCCAATATTGAGGAAAAGCTGAAATATCAAGGAACAAACCACAGCCAGTTTTCACCCAGGCACCTCTTCAGGCCTGTCTCCTAAATCCTTTGTCTTCAACCTCTCCATCCCCAGCTGACAAGGGGAGTGGCAGTGGAAACTGAACCTCTCCTTTCTCTTCCTCCACCCAGCTCTCTGCCTCCTGAGTGATCGGATTAAAGGTGTGGGTTACCACGCCCTGACCTTCATGGCTTGGCTCCTTGGGTGGCTCTGTCCTCTGATACTTCAGACTATTTTTATTAAATATACAGTCTATCACCACATCAAACATAAAATTTTAAAATAAAAACAATAAAAAGTTAAGAGTCCCTGTTAAACGCAGACTTGTAAAAGAATGTATTCATTGACATGAGAGCCTGTTTGTCCAGAGGCTATCTGAGAGAAGGAGGAGAGCAGAAGAGAGATGAGCAGAATGTTCACCTGCTCAGTGGCTCAGTGCTGTGCAGCACCAGCTCCTGGGGCATGCAGAGGGCTTCCAGAATCACTGCTGAGCATCATCCTAGGCAACAGCTGTAATAGAAACTTATATCTTAATTACTAATAAAGAAAGGAAAATTTCATCCAATTGCTGTCTGTTGACATTTAGAGGGTTTACCACAAACGATGAATATTAGTCACTAAATCTGTGTGAGCCTGAAAAATCTGTAAGTGAAAAACTCACTGATTACTTACTTAGTTAAAAGTTGACTAAATGTTCCCTTGTGTCTGTTAGTAGTGCAGTTCCAAGAATCCTAATTTTAAGGTGCTAACTGTTTCACTTATGAAGTCACCCCATAACCCTGGGGTTTTTGTTGTTGTTTTTCTCAGTATTTAAAGAAAACTATGCTATATTTATAAAAGCTCAACAAAAATGAAGTTTAATACAGACAAAAAAACCACAATGAAACGTCAGAAAAACTAAACTTCGATCCTTGCTGTGATGTTAACTTTACCTCAGTCCAAAACTTTGGCTCAATTTCTAGTGAAAATTGGGCCCTGCTTTCACATGGCTTCTTTCCTCTTTTCTGTCCCTCCTCTTTTCTCTTTGTCCTCCTCTGTTTCTCTTTTCTTTCTATACTGCAGCTTCACACCCCAAAGGTCACACATGCTAGGTAAGTATACTCTACATATATATACTCTGCCTCTCCAGCCCTTTGGTACCTTTTCTGTGTTTGGCTGGTTGTTTCTGGTCTTTTTGAGACAGGGTCTCTCCATGTAGCCCAGGCTGGCCTGAAACTCACTGTGTAGATCATGCTGGTCTTGAACTTAGAAAAACTACCAGCCCCTGCCCCCAAGTGCTGGGATTAAATATGTGTATTATCGCACCCTGCTCCCTTGGTACCATTTTAAAAATATGATCTTTAATGATCTTTATCTTACCATAAAAAAGATAACCCCCAAATTAAAGACTGAAATTTCTCCATCTTTCCTCATGGTGTACATGAATATCCTGGCAGATACTCTCAAAAGCATCATCAATACTTAGAAAAGAGGCAGACGCCAGGTCCTCATCAGACCCTGCTCCAAAATCATCATTCAGTTTCTAACCATGATGATGAAGCCTGGCTACATTGGAGAATTTGAAATCACTGATGATCACAAAGCTGGGGAAAATGTTGTAAACTGCCCAAGCAGGTTGAACAAGTGTGGAGTGATCAGCTCTAGCTAGATTTGACAGCTCAAAGACCCAGAAAAATGACAGAGTAATCTGCTCCCATCCCATCACTTTGGCTTTATTGTACTCACAACTTCAGGTGGTGTCATGGACCATGAAGAAGGAAGATAAAAGCACACAGGAGGGAAAAGTTCTTGGATTCTTTTTCTAGAAATGTAAAACACATAAATAAAAAGCTTTCATGGACACTGCCCTGTGGTAATGTGTTATATACTTAATAAAATCAGCCTGGAATATCAGAGGGTAGAGCCATTTCTCCAGCCTTTTTTGTTTGGTTTAGTTTGGTTTTTGAGACAGGGTTTTTGTGTAACCATTCTGGCTGTCCAAGAATTTGCTTTGTAGACCAGGCTGGCCTCAAACTCACAGAGATCCTCCTGCCTCTGCCTCCCAAGAACTGAAACTAATGTCATGTACCACTCTGCCTTTGACTCTAGATCTCTTCTCTGATACTCTAGACTGGTTTTCTTAAATATATAACATATCACTACAGTGCCCAGGGTCAGTCCTCTTTCCAGAAGAATATCAAATGTCTGGTGGTGCTGGGTGTGCTGACTAGTGACATTTTTCTTGAAGCAGCTAAGGCAGTCCTATGAACACACGGTCTCTTGAGTCGAGTCCTGGGGTGCTGTAGCCTGAAGTTTTTGTCCTATCTATCTAAGAATCTTCCTACCCACAGTCTTGCAACTGCTTATAAAATAATCACACAAAGGCTTATATTAATTGTAAACTGTTTGGCCTATGGCTCAGGCTTATTATTAACTAGGTTTTATAACTTAACCTTTTTTTTATTATTATTAATCTGTGTATTGCCACATGGCTCCATGGCTTTATGCTGTGTTCAGCATAGTATGGTTGTCTGCACCATGTAATAACCAAGTTCCTCAATACAGCCAAAATATTCCAGAATTTCAAAGTAAGATGATTTAAAAAAAAAATGTTATATGGGAAGTTATGGGTCTATTCAGAGGCTTTAATGAATGCATGATCCATCCCTTACTAAATAGCTTAACTACAGAGAGGGCTTTGGGTTTGCTATGGTAGTTGTTAGGGGGTGTTTTCTTGAAAAATGCCACTTGAGGGCGCCCGTTCTCTACAGAAGAAAAAACTCATTTTAAGAAATGCAGTTTAGTGACTTAGGTAATGTAAGATGTTAATATTTAATTTCTCTCAGAATTGTGAAGAAGCCATACATAATACATAATTTTGCTTAGTGTAAGATTCTTAAGTGTACTATCATCATCTAGTGCATGTTATGCGGGGGAAGACATTCTTCAGCTTTCGTTTTGATTTTCAGATGCCTAATCATTATGATCTAGACTGCCCTACAGCTCCAATCCCTTGCACATTCAGTGTTTTTGGCTGTCATGAGAAGGTAAGTTTTCTCTGAATTCTGTAATGTGAGTTGATATATGTACACACACACACATACATACATACATGCATATATACCAACAAATTTAAATTTAAAGTTTTAGAAAGCATTTATATATAAACAGTTGATGTAAATTATTCTGAATATTAATACTATTATACATGTAGTAATGGCATAAGTATTTCAGTAGACATAACTGAACATATTTAGACTAATTTTTTGCCTTTTTTAATCTGTGTGTATGTACACGTATGCACAACAGTGTGTATGTGGGTGGGTGTGTTCCATGGCATGTATGTCTGAGGTCAAAGGATAGTTTTTGTAAGAGCTGGTTTTCTCCTTCCACCATATCGATCCCAGGGGATCAAACTCGGGTTGTCAGTCTTGGTGGCAGGCAAGATTCATTACCAGCCTGTGGACTGAATCTTAACATGTGGAGAAAACAATGTTCAGGGCAGCTCTGGAAGATGGCTTGATGATTCCTAGAACCTACCTATATCAGGTGGCTCACAGTGGCCTGGAACTCCAGTCCCAGAGAATCCTACACTCTAGCCTCTATAGTACCTGCATTCACTTCCATCCCCAAACACAGACACACATGCATACCCATAGTTTAAAATAGAAATAAAAGTTTACCAAAAAATGTCCAAGAAGACAAGAGAAAGGAAGCGAGTGTGGTGCCTTATTTTTTGTATTGATTTTTCTTTTTTATGTTATTCAATCCAGCAACAACATGGAAGGTCTGAAGTAGAATAAGGAAAGGCAGTATCTGAGCTTTTCACTAACAACACCCAAATAAGGGCAACATGAGTAATGGAAGTGAGAGAGAGAGTTCCAGGAGCCCCAGACACAGTTAGGGGAAGGAGAAAAGGGGGTCATCCAGAATGACTGTAGATTTCTAGCCTTAGCCACTGGGTTGAAGGGAGAGACTTCAGTAAAAAGAGTGAACACAGAGCAATATAGCTGGAAGCTTAAAAAGAAAGACTAGGTGTTTTAGTGGTATGGGTCTACCCAGCTCTGGCACATTTGAATGGAGATGGCCCATCTGTAGCTTACAACACTGATGTGAAAGAGTAAGAGAGAATGGAATTGGTATTGTGTGCTACAAAATTGATGTTACAGAAATGAGAAGTAAGCAAGGAAAGGAACCTGAACAAACAGTATTCAACAGCTGCATCTGGTAAGGAGGGAAGCCCTGCTGATATCTCCCAGGCTAGCTTCACAACTCAAGTGACTAACAGCTTGCTGTGTGTTGGCCTCATTCTCTCTGGGGTGTGCGATTGATTACATGTTTGCTTCTCTGATCTACTTTTATAAATACTTAGAATAAACATACTTCACAATTTAAAAGATAGAATGGTAACTCATATACTTAAATGTTGTGAGGAAGTTCTATATTATGTGCATAGAGGAAAAACTTTAAGTATATCAAAATAGTGAGACAGATAATAGGTAGCCTGTTTCCTTTTAAATCACCTGTATTTTCTATGTTCTATAATATACATTAATTCACAATTATGATTATCATAGAACATTTAGTATTTTTGATGGTCTTAGAATACTATGGAGATGCAGTTTGCAATAAGTCAGCATCATAAATGGGAGCTCAGGACTTGACAGGCAGGCTCAGGTAGCTTTAAAGGGGAGAAAATGATACTGACTAAAGGAAGCTTTGCCTTGTTTTTCTAAGCTGTACTCTGATGAGAGAAACATCAGAGGAAGGAGCATGTGGAAAAGAGACCTAGGTGTCTATTTTCTTTGAGTCAACAAAGATGGATGTAGATGCTCCTTTGACAGAAGGGAGATATGTCAGAGTAACACCTGAGCGTGTTCATCAGTTAGCTCCAGTCAAATAATAAGAGGACAACACACAGAAGTGATGAAGGCTTGAGAGAAATTGTGGGGCATTTGTCAAACCTCTTATCTGCCCGGCCAGGTCCTTCCTGTCCTCAGTGAGTGCTCCCAACTGTGGCTTGTGCTTTCTTTCAGATGCAGAGAAATCACTTGGCCCGACACTTGCAAGAGAATACCCAGTTGCACATGAGATTGTTGGCCCAGGCTGTTCATAATGTAAGCCTGGCTTTGCATTCATGTGATACTTCCACTCCATCCCGGGGATGCTGTCCAGAGGACCCAAATTATGAGGAAACTGTCAAACAGTTGGAAAGTCGCCTAGTAAGACAGGACCACCAAATCCGGGAACTGACTGCCAAAATGGAAACTCAAAGCATATATGTAAGTGAGCTAAAACGAACTATTCGCACCCTTGAGGACAAAGTTTCTGAAATGGAAGCACAGCAGTGTAATGGGATTTACATTTGGAAGATTGGCAACTTTGGGATGCACTTGAAATCCCAAGAAGAGGAAAAACCTGTTGTCATTCATAGCCCTGGATTCTACACAGGCAGACCAGGGTACAAGCTGTGCATGCGCCTACACCTTCAGTTACCAACGGCTCAGCGCTGTGCAAACTATATATCCCTGTTTGTCCACACAATGCAAGGAGAGTATGACAGCCATCTTCCCTGGCCCTTCCAGGGTACAATACGCCTTACAATTCTTGATCAATCTGAAGCAGTAATAAGGCAAAACCACGAAGAGGTCATGGATGCAAAACCAGAGCTGCTTGCTTTTCAGCGTCCCACAATCCCACGGAACCCCAAAGGTTTTGGCTACGTAACATTTATGCACCTGGACGCTTTAAGACAGGGAACCTTCATTAAAGATGATACATTATTAGTACGCTGTGAAGTCTCTACCCGCTTTGATATGGGTAGCCTTCGGAAGGAGGGTTTCCAGCCACGAAGTACTGATCCAGGAGTGTAGCATCCATTTACTTGTGTCAAAAAAAAAAAAAAAAAAGCAAAAACAAAACTGTAAAGCATACAGAAAAACAATGCCTTCATGCTGCCTGATCCCAATAAACATTTTCAAACAAGCAGTGGGAGAGGTGTAATACCTAGCAGCAAATGTCATCAGTGAGGTCTTTCTACTTACTATTACAAATATCTGAGGCAATTTTCATGGAAATCTATATGTCCCCTGTGTCTTCAAAATCTTAACATTTGAAGGGCCTGTGGATTGATCATCTGTTCATCAATTAGTGACCTCTCATGGGCTTTTTCCATGTACTTCACTGAAAAAGAGAGAAAAGGCCAGAGTTAGTGTGCTGAAGCTCAATTGTTTAATAATACTAGGTGCCTTAGAAGCATAGGCTCTTTTTAGGACATTTGTGTACTATATTAAACATGAGAATCACTACTGCCTTGTGCTGACGCCAGGGAGAATGTTGCTGCTCTGGTGCTGAGTTCTCATTTAGTTGACGCCTGTGAATTTCAGAAGCTTTGAACCATAGCCCCTGGAAAGCCTAAGTTCTCATGTGCTCCCTGCCCCATTATTTACTAAGGATCCAGGGAGCCCCCTTTAGCCCTTAACCCTTACTTATTCAGTGTGAACATCTTGCCTGTTAAGCACCAAGTGTTTCTTCCCTGCTTGCATACTTTGAGGCTCCAGGCAGCAGCTTCACCAGTTTGTAATACTGTGGTAACGTGGTTGCCAACTGCCTAGTGTTACTGCCCTGTGAGCCTTCTTTTCTGCTCAGTGCAGCTTGGTTGCCAATTCCTATGATGTCTTCTGTTGCTCGCAGACACAGAATCACCAGCATAAACATTAAAAGTGATTCAGCTCATCATCCATTAAATGGCATCTTATAGATGACTACAGAAATTCTGTCAGCCCTCTTGACTACCTTTTTATCTAGCTTAGTTAATTGAAATAAAATTGTTTCCTCAAGGGGCTGGAGAGATGGCTCAATTGTTAAGAGTACTGGCTGCTCTTCCATTGGACCCGGCTTCAATTCCCAGCATCCACATAACAGTTCACAACTGTCTGTAACACCAGGTCCAATAGATCTAACACCATCAGACATACACCCAGGCAAAACACCAAGGCACATAAAAGATAAATAAATAGATAAATAAATTAGTGAAATTGATTTCCTCAAAACAGAATTTGTTAAAACTTGAGGTATTGTAGGTACTTGAGAGATGACTAAACCGAGGTTGGCAATCACAGTGGTTGTATGGACGCTCAGCTCAAGTGGGTGTTGTCCTGCTCAATGCCGGTTCTGAGCATATTCTGTAGAATGCATTGGTGTGACCAGATGTTCCTGAAGTGGAAAGATGATTGTTATGCTGGTATGTATTTGTTAATGGTCTGTGCATATAAAATACTATGGAATCTAGTTCTCAGGGAGTCCTACAACTAATTAGAGCATTTATAAGGAACCTAAGGGGATCGTCTACTGCTATTCACACAAGATTGTTTTAAGTTTTCTGCTAATAAGAAAAGACACTTGTATCCTGCCAAAGGACAGCGCCTAGCCAGCACTAGATCTTCGCACTCTCTGGAGAGCGGGGGCTGCTTTTCAGTTGTAGCCTTTTCCCCCCGTCACTTTGACCTCCTCATTTTTCTCTTTGCTTCCATCCCACCCGTAAAGGGGAAGGAAAGACCTTGTCACTGCCTTAGCACAAGCTCATCATGCGTCACCAGTTGGTTTCCGTGTCCTCAGCTGTGCCTTCAGCAGCCCCTGAGCCCTGGTAGCACCTCCTACCCAGGGAAGCCTGCATTGCCCCTAGTCCTGCGGTCGTCTGCCACTGAGTAAATGTCGGCTTTCTTGAAAAAGCAGACAGTAGTTATTTTTATATTTATTTTGAAAATGTACTCAGCTATTTGAGAGCCTATTTTCTTACATATTCTTATTTTTTTGTATTCCATAATAAACATTTTTATCAGAAAGTTAAATGCCACCACAAACTATCAGCTCCCTGTCCCTCTTCATTTTGAAAAAGGAAGTGATATTTAAAAGCTTCCTGGTCATATTCTATTTAAAAGTTGCCTGTATTAGGTAGTAAGAACAGTCATTTCCTGTCTTGGTTTTGGCTTTTTTTGTTGCTGTTTTTTTTCTCCAGCATCTTAAGATTTTTTGCCGAAGTTAACTTTTCCCAGCATGATGATGTTCCTGCTATATAGCAAGTTAGATAGATGTTTCTAGCATATGTGTTGAAAAGCCCAATGCTAAGCCACAAAATTATGACAGTTTTGCCTTTACAGTGGAAACTTGGTGGTGACTGTCCCTACTGCTGACAGGATTGCTCTAATGTCCGTCAGCTGAAGTGCATCTTAACCGAGTTTTAGAACTTTCCACATTGGTGTTTGTAATAAGCCAACCAATTATTTTATGGTACTCAGTCACCATGAATGCAGAGTAGAAATAATCACACTGATATTCAAAGAAAACTCTTGGCAAGGTCCACTCAGAACCCAGTTTTAATCTAGAAAGCTGTTTTTTTTTTTCATAGCTGAAACACTTCTTAGCTGCCTCCTGTACTCCTGGACATTCTCACTTTACTGTGACAATCTGGCCTGTGACTAGTGTCTAGCCATGGTTTCTTAACAGCCTACCATACTGCTATGTATTGTGTTTTTCTTCCAAAAATATCCAACTCTTTATTGGGGATTTTTCACCATGTCAAATATTTTCCTATTAGAAATGAGGCCAGGTGGTGACTGTAGTTTGGTAATTGGTTGCTATCCTTTGGCTGTGACCATTTCTGGCCCTTCCGACTCTGTTCAGATATTGAAGAGGAGGAAAGAGTGAAGCAAAATGCAAGAAGTGATTTTCCACCCTCATAAAATCAGCTGTCAGGTGATGGATGATTCTTACACTTAAGTTTTATGGCTGGCATAAAGTTGAATTTTTACCAGTGTCAGGCAAAGTAAGACTAATTCATGAATTATGTGTGCAATTAGACTATGTCCTCTTTACGAGGAAGTTGGTTGCTACTGCTTTTTCTAGAGTTTCCTTAATCTCTTGTGACCAGAAAATGTTTTAATTGCTAAAGAGGTTATTCTAACTTAAGACTGAAGTTTGGGGGGTGGGTTTTGTTGTTTTGTTTTGTTGGGGGTTTTTTTGGTTTTTTTTGTTTGTTTGTTTGTTTGTTTTTCTGTTATTAACCTATTCTTTTCTGGCATGCCTCAAATCTCTCTGTTGTCTTAACATAAAATGCCATTACATTTTTTTTTGAGGTATTTGATGATTATTTTCCTAGATGCCCTCCCTACACAGGTGACTAGGACACAGTCAGTAGTCATGTGATTGCCTGTTGAAATGTTCTCTAAATGCCTACATTCCCAGAGTAGCTGTCTTTTGTTTCGTCACTGATGTGATTGTCTGTGGGATGGATTGGTGCTTCCCAAATCCCAGAATCCAGAACAATGAACCAAATGTGATCAACCCGAACAGCTTGACACTCAGTCACAAGCCATGAGGTCACTCGAATAGAGTTAACCTAGTTGTTTCTCTGAATGTCACCTGTGTCCTTGATGTTTTAAACTGCTCAACCTCCACCTAAAAAAACATCAGGTTATTAAAAAAATAAAACAATAACAAAAAATTCTAGATGAAAACGTTGTGGAGTGTGGAGAAGTGCTCCTTTTTCTGTCCAGTGTCTCCTTAGAATGCAGCCCTACCTGAAAGGGAAAGGGTGGTTTTCAGACACTTGCCACTCAGAAGGTAGTGCAGTCTGTTCCCTGAAACAGCAATTCCCTTCTGTGCAGGACCCAGGGGAGGGCCAAGGTCTTGTTCTGGTCACTGCTGAGTCCCCTGTTCTTAGAATACTGTTCATGGGTCTGAACAGAAAGTAGCAACACTTAATGAAAGCAGGGTGGAAGTCTGTTTATCATGTTAGTTGGTAAAGTGAATGTTCTGTTTTCTGCTTTTTCCCAAACACTTTATCATAGCAGTTCTCAAATGCAGAGATATGCTTAAAGCCCAGTGTACGTCTACCACCCCAGACTGCAGTAACGTGTGTTAGGTTCGCTCTGTACTGTGATGTCACCTTTCATGTAACTTCTACTTTCTCTTTAAGACTGTTCAGTCCTGAAATAAACAGCTTGTCTAAAATTATTCTTGAAAATTTGTGATAGTTTATTATAATTCAGATTGTAGCCTCTACTTTATGCCCACTTATAATTTGTGTGATCGTTATGTGGAACTTTAATCTTATTTATTTATTTACTTTTTTTTTTGTCTACAGGAGTACTTTTCACAAAGAATTTATTTGGAAGTTTATGTTCCTGGGGACTAAAGTGATGTAGCACAGAAACTGTATTTGGAGTCAGGAGACAGATTGCCGTAGGGGTCCTTGTGACCTCTATGACTATTAGAATGATGATTCTCGGGAAGCAAGGCAGTCCAGCTCAACATGACTATGTTGTTGTTAATTCAGACTTCAGGCTTCTGACCCAAAGTGGTTTGTTTGGAGCCTCTGTAAGCACAGCACAGTTTGGTGAAAACCTTTCTGGTGATAATTAACTCTGTCCTGTGTATACAATAAAATATACATAAATCTCTTTGAGGAACAAACTAAGCTAAATAAAGATCTGACGTGACCATGTCAAAACTTTATAAAGTACACATGACACCTTTCATAATGGGTTCTGTAAACTGGCTGAAAGAACAAGCTTTTGATAAGAGTCTGGAGGAGGTTCAGATATGATCTGCCACACAGGTTGCACAAAGTCACCATGCTGAAACGCTCATCTGTTCCCAACTTTCCTAGTAAATAACAGGTTATGCATTCCTTCTCTTAAACAGTCCTATGTACTAACATTCCAAGTTCCCCTAGTGTTTATCCAGGAGTACAAGGACCTCCATGTCTATATAGTTTACTTCTGGATGACTACATATGTTCAGTTTTATTTGTGACAGTTTATCTACTTGTGAAGTGGAAACTAAAGTTTAAAGTTTGGATATGGAGTGGATAACATTAATGCCTAGGTCTATTTCTGAAGTTATTTTGTAGACTTGGAGAGACAACGTATAATTTTAGAAAAACTATAGTTAAATCTGACTTTAAAAATCAAAACACAATCCCAGCACTTGGGAGGCGGAGGCAGATGGATGGATCTCTGAGTTCAAGACCAGTCTGGTCGGCAGAGTGAATTCTAGGACAGTCAAAGATACAGAGAAACACTGTCTCAGACAAAAAAAAAAAAAATCAAAATGCATTAATCAGATGGTCACAAGTCTATTGTGCTCAGCATTCTGCTGTGGAATTATAAGGGGTCTTTCTAATGCTTTTGGACTCTGAGAAATATGCACTGTATGTGGAGGGAGTGTACAGATGAGTGGGTGGTAAAAATCTTAGGTTTCAGTTGAGCAGGTTTGTTTAGAAACAGATAGAAATAATTGTCCAAGTTCAATGCCCCACACTCAACCACATGAGCCATGTGATGCTATGTAAAGCAAGCCCTGCTTGGCTTCTACCAACTGCCTAGCCTCACATGATCTCCCTCCAGCCAGAGTAGCTGATTGCAGGATTGGTACAGAGGGAAAGTCTGAGGTCACTATGCTAAGCAGGCTCTGTGCACTCCATTTAATAGATAAGTATGACATGTTTTCAAACCCAGGTCACAAATGTGCACTCAACATTCATCTTGCAAGAGTCAAGCAGTCTGACTTTCATTTATGCCTTAGCTGTAAATTAGCACCAAAACAAAATGCCTTGAATTTTTTTAGCATACATATAGCTTCACATACCTCCTCTCCTTCTTTACTTCCTTATCACCCTGTATATTGCCCAATATCTTTACAAATGAGTATTTAATTGAAATTAAATATAAATGCAAATATCTCAATGGTTTTAATAAAATAACAAGATTGATTTGCTTTAGTGTTGCTCTGTTTAGTGTGCTGGGCCTCACTATGATAAGAAAACAAATACCAGGCACTAGTTTCTGTTTGAAATAAGAAAAATCACATGTAAGTGCTTTAAAAGATGCTTTGACCCTTAGGATACAGTAAATGAGGACTCACTGTAGTCCCTGATTTTGGCAATCAATAATTCTGGCCTGAAGCTTCAAGTCTGTTTGAATTAAGCCCAGAGAGAAAGTTTTCTGCACTGTAGGCTGTAGTGGGATTATGTTCTGTTACATAATGTGTCCCACCTACTGGTTTAATAAAACTGCTGATTAGCCAATGGCAGACAGGAAGTCTGGGAGAGGCTATGAGACTAAGAAAACTTTGAGAACAGGAAGAACACAGAGAGATGCCAGTGAGACACCACAAAAGGCACCAGCAGATGCAGAGGAAAGAAGAGAATCATGCTGCTCTGAGAAAAGGTACCAAGCCACATGGCTAAACAGATTAATGGAAATAGGTTGAGTTAAGATGAAAGAGCTAGCTAGCAATATGTCTGAGCCATAGGTCAATCAGCATGAAATTAATAAAAGCTTCTGTGTGTTTCTTTGGAACTTTGGGACTGTTGGTCCAGATTTTAGGGCTAGTCCAGGCCAGAAACTATTACAGTAGGCCTAGTGAAAAACATGTTACCACGTAAATTTATTTCTGACAAAAACTGACAGGATCTCCATTCTCCTCATTTCCAAACCTGTGAATTTGATCTGCCCTTTCCTTAGCAAACATGTTTTGTTTCCATGTATGGGTGTTTGCCAGCATGTATGTCTGCACATTATGTGTGGCAGGTGCCCTGGGAGGCCAGAAGAGGGCACTGGATCCTGAGACTGGGGCTGCGTAGAAGAGCCATCTTAGTTAAGCAGTATTTGATTGCTCCCATTATAGGGCTAGTAAAAGTTTTTTGAAGTCTTTCTGTTTAAAGTAGAATCGGCAACCCTGAGGACATTATGAAGCTTGGAAGACATGTAAGTACTTTAAAAGATGCCACCATAATTTTAAATTCCAATCATGAAACACTGTCAATCTTAGAATAAGCTTTTTTTAAAACTTACCATTCCACTTCTATTTTTAGTAAACTGTTCATTCTATGACAGTTTCCATGCTTTTATTTAATTTTTCTGTTTGTGTGTGCATGTTCATATAGAGAGTCATTATGCATGCACATCAAGTGCATGTTAAGGATACACATGCACATATGTCCATGTTGGGATTACATCTGCAATATGTGTGCATGTGGAAACCAGAGGTCAATGTTGGGGTGTCTTCCTTGATGGCTTTTCCCTTTATTTTTTGAGGCAGGGTCTCTCACTGAACCTGGAGCTCACCAATTTGGCTGGATTGGCCCATGAGCTCTAGGGATTGATCCACTTTTCTTGGTCTCCATCCCCAACAGTGCTGGGGCTACAATCCTGTGCCTGGCTGTCTTACATGGGTGCTGGGAATTGAACTAGGGTCCTCACACTTGTACAATAGGCCCTTTACCAGCTGAGCCATCTCCTCAGCCTGTTTCCATGTTTTATTGCATTTTATATGAGGACCAGCATGATGAGAGTACCTCACACTGTAACAGCCTTACAAAAATACTCCTTTGGTTTAGAATATTCTGTCTCTGAAATGCCCCACGCAGTCAAACGAGAAAAGGCTGAGGGTTTAGGGTGACTCAGTCCATGGCTGACCCTGGTGCTTTGGGCCTCTAGCACGCCTGCTAAAAACAAGGCAGGCTGGGCTCAGAGTCCCCTTCATGTGCACATTCCCAATAATAACGTCCTCCAACAGGCTCCACCTCTTTAAAGTTCCACTGTATCAGAATACACGGCCTTTAGGGGACATTTTTAGGTTCAAATTATAGCAGTTGAGATAGAGATATTTTACGTTTTATATAAAACTAGATCTGATCACAGACTTCATACTCCAAAAAGCTGAAAATAAAGCCACACTAAAAGGCAGACTTCAAAATCCTAAAAGGGACAATTTGAAAAAATAATAATAGTATGGCTCATACCAATACCAAATGAGCATGTGTTAATTTTAAAAAATCTTGCTGCTTCTTGACTAAGATCACATGCAGTAAGACATTTTATGAAATCTTAATGAGAGAACCCAGGGATGTTGCAACTAGTTCAAAGGATAAGCCAGACAGCAGACACATAGACAGAAGTTCGGAATAAATATGGAAGCAGGCCAGCGCTGGCTTCCTTCAGAGTGGAGGAAGAAGGTCAAAGGGCTGGGCACAATTCCTCTCTAAAGCCACATTCCCTCTCCGAATTGCAGAAACCTGAAGCTATGTACTAGGTGGAACGAAGCCAAGTTCACTGAAGCAGTTCTCCCCACCCCCTGTACTGAAGGCTCAATCAAACCAGTAGATTGTAAGCAAACAGAGCTGGGCCCAGTGGTGCAGGCCTACAAGTAGGTGGCACACAGGTTCAAAGCCCACCAGTAAGATGGTAAGCCTGACATCCCAAGACATGGTGGAACCAGAGCTGACTCCTGCAAGCTGCCATCTGACCTCCACATATGCATGCATTCATACAGTGTAAATACAACTTTGAAATATATTTTAAATGAGGGCTAAGATGGTAACCTATTGGTAGAGCACGTTCCTAACAGGTCTGAGGCCTGGAATTCAATTCCCAGAACTGAGAAAAGGAAAGATTGAGGTACCATTTCAGTCTATTATCATACTCTTCTGTCAGCACCTACAAAACTCCAGACTAGGAGCTTTGCCTGACAACACTACAGAGCAAACCCAATGGTCCCAACCCTTAAGAGCACTGGCTGCTCCTCCAGAGGATGCACGTTCAAGTCCTAGCACCCATATGACCACCAACAATCATGCCCTCTCCCAGCCTCATGGACAGTACGCACGTGTGGTGCACAGGCATAGATGCAAGCAAAACACCCACACCAAAAAAAATTATATATATATGTATATATATATCACACATACATATATATATATATATATACACACATACATACATACATATATACACATAAAGAAAATGAGCAATGTGGCAGTAGGTGGCAGCAGAACTCTACTCCTGAAGAATATAGCCTTAAAAGAAAAAGTGTGAGACAGGATTAACCAGGGGCTCTGTGCTTTAACACTTCCAAAAATTTCCCTGATATTGTACAGAGGAAATTGTATTGAACTCATTTTTCTGGGAAGCAAGTCCTTAATTTTTGCTTTACACCCAGTGAAAGCTATGCGACGTTTTCAGCAAATGCTGGAGAGCTTTGTTTCAATTATATATACCAGTTGGTTTCCAAATAGCTTCAACTTAGAAATACTTGGGATGTCATTATATTCTTACTATACTGCCAGTTTTGAAAATCAAGAAAGAGTTAGATTTTGGCAGTTTCATGTGGTTCAACCTACACATAGAGATTCATGGTTGTCCCCAGTCCCCTTTCTATTACAGTTGATGGTGGGTTCACATTTAAGATCAACTGTCTTGTCCAAGTTTGTTTAGGGAAATAAACTATCAGGCTCCAGTCTATCCCAGGGCTGAACATTGAGAACCATTGTGACATTAGAATCTCTACCCATCCATTTCACTGTGCAGCCTGCTCACGGTGTTTGATCAAAGAACCTCCTCACCTGCTTATTGAAGTGCCTATTAATAGCTAGGAGGATAGCTTAGTGATTAAGTGCTAGCCTAGCCTAGATAAGACCCTTGATTCAGCCACCAGCACTTGGGGGGAGGAGAAAGACAGAAAAGAAGGGTGGAGGAGGTGAGAGGGTAGAGCAGAAGAAAGAAGGAGAAGACAAAGAAGCTGCCTCCACTACTGCAGCCACCTATGCCAAGCCAGTAGCAAAACTGCTGCATTAGACTCCAAAGGGGTGGGTGAAGGAATCTTTATTCTAAGGATGCTCCCAGACATCTGCAGCCAGAGCAAGTAATCACTGGCACCAGGAGGAGGGGTGAGCGGAGGTGCATCAGCATCAAATGGGATTGTTAAAATCGTGACTCTAACACCAGTGGAGAAACTGGAAGCATGTCAAAGTCAGTGCTCTGTTCATTAATTTGTGTCTGAGCTACAGACAGAGCTAATTCAATGAGAGAGAGAGAGAGAGAGAGAGAGAGAGAGAGAGAGAGAGAGAGAGAGAGAGACTTACACAATCTAGTAGGAGACACATGCTCTAAGCAAATGAGAAAAGCAGAGTGAGAGAACCTGGTTACAGATAAAGACAGCAATGTCCCTCAGTGGGAGTGGGGGGGATACTACGGAATTTGGCTCCCTATCCCCCCAAAAAAGACACTATAGAGTTTGACCCAAACTAACACACAACTTCACAGTATCCATGCTCTAAAAAGGAAACTGGAGGATCAAACACACAAAAATCCTAGAGAATCAAAGAATTCTTAGGGAGGTCTGTTAAACACTGGAAGAGGGGCTATTTGAATTTCCCCTTATTTCCTAGTTTACACTTGTTGGTTTGTTTGACACAAAGTCTCTCTATGTAGCTCTGGATGTCCTGGAACTCACTACATAGACCAAGCTGATCTCAAACTCAGAGATCCATCTGCCTCTGCTTCCAGAGTGCTAGGATTAAAGGCATGTGCCACCCATGACTGGCCCAATACTTTTTTTTTTTTTTCTTCAGGGAATAAAGACAGCAGACTATGAATGGACTCCTCCACACTTCCGGGCGAGAATTCAGGTTGGAACACTTATGTTCCAAACCAAGAACGACTGACTTGAGAGGGCAGAGACACTGCTGGAGATTCTGAGTTCATGTCTGAACTCCCTGGATTTATGTGGGATACTTATTGTTGTCACATCTTCCTGCCATTTTTTTCTTTATATGTTATATGTATTTTAAATAGTAAACTTACAGAAACAGCACAGACAACATTAAAAACATGTACTTGCATATAGGACAACTCAGAAAAATATAGTGAATGGATGGAATCAATTGTATGATAAAGATGCCTCAAACACCATTCGTTGTCGTCAATTAGAAATTTACTTTTAAAAAATATCCAAATGCTAGCATTGTCCAGAAAATTTTAACAGGTTTATTTGTAATTGCTATAAGGCTGAACTGTTGAAATATGTTCACAGGAACATTTTACTTGCATTAATGCTTTATATCTTGCATTTATATTAAAAATTCACACACAAATGAAAATGGAAAAGAAAAACTGCTAATACCTGATTTCTATCTATTCTCCCACCCACAATCATATACTTAGTTACCTTTTGACCCATGGGGAAAAAAATCTAACATTCAGAACTACTGACAACAGAAAGATGACCTAAGACAGGCACAGTCCAGTTGCTGACTTCTCCTGAGGCCAGGTCAACAATGTCAGGGCAGAGAACTCTGGCTCCCACTGAGCATCCACATAATAAAATTAAAAGGGTAGATATGTAGTACCAGCAGTGGATTTGCAGGCAGTCTGCTTTGTATGAGCCATGGTATATACCTCCTTACTTATCTTTTTCTATTGCATGAATTCTATTTGGTATTATTAATAAAAAAAAAAAAACTGGAGCCAGATATTGAGAAAAAGCTGAAATATCTAAGACACAGAGAAACAAGCCACAGCCCGTTCTCACCTAGCCAACTCCTCAGGCTGAAAAGGGTAGATCCTGTCCATGAATCCTCAGATTCAATCTCTCTGAGTCCTCAGCTGAAAGGGAGCACAGGTGAACTGGAGAACTTCTGCCTTCTCCCACCTTCTCTTTCTTTCTCTGTCGAGCTATCTTAATTTTCAGTTCAATGTTCTTAGTGCTAGGATTAAAGATGTGAGCCACCATTGCCTGGCTCTGTTTGGCCTGGAACTCAGATCCAGAGGATCTCTGCCTCTCAAGTGTTATGATTAAAGGCCTGGGTCACCACTCCCTGCATGGCTCTGTGGGTGGCTCTGTCCTTTGATATTTCAGGCTATTTTTATTAAATATACAATATATTACCGCACCCTTCTCCTTTGACTGGAGCTTGGGGAGTAAGAGGCAGGGCTGACATTTGAGAGCCACAGCTATACAATGGCAACAGTGAACACAATTCTCTTACTACCGTTTAACTAAGTGACTGTTATCTTTTGCTTCAAAACTAGTCATTCTTAACAACTTCCCTCAGAAGTTTACATAAAAACTCACTAAATTTTCAAATTCCATTCTTTTGTTCTTAGTTGAAAATTTCAGATACTATGTTTAAACATCAAAAAACATCCTCTGCTTTCTGTGACACAATATCCACCTGGAATTAAACTATGGCCATCAAGAAATATGAACTAGAAAGACTAAATGTCCTAACTCAACACTCTCACTCTGGGTGAGTGTGTGGGTGGTAGGTGGAGGAGAAGGCAATCATCTATGTGCAGGTGCATGTGTGTGGAGGTCAGAGAACATCCTCAGGGGCACCATCCACCTTGATTTGGAGGACATGGTCTCTTGGTAGCCTGAAACTCATCAAGTAGGGTAGGTTGGCAGGTCAGAAAGTGTCAGGAATTCTCATCTCAGCATGCCCAGAGATAAGATTGCAAGCATTTGCCACCAAGCACATAGATGAAGCAATCTCTGTCCCCTCTCAAGCTTCTGCTCCTTTGTTTTGACTCTAGGAAGAGGGTTGGAAATGAAATCTCTCCTTGGAATAAACACTGAAGCTAAGCAGCTTCTGTGTTTCATATCCTTCTTATTTCAAGGAAGATGCAGTGATATTTTATGTAAAGTGAAATTGCCAGCATTCTCTTTATTTCTTCTTCTGCTACTGCTGTTTTTCTCTTTAAAAACAAGACTATCTTTTCCTTGTTATTAAATTATCTAATAAGGTTTTGTTTCAGTGTCAAGTGTTGAACTCTGGGCCCCATGCATGCCAAGCTGACCTATGCTTCCAACTTCCAAAATTAACTGAAAAGTGAGTTAATGAACTCACTTCACAGAACAAATTTATCCTTCATTTAGTTTGTTTATAATAGCATCTCATTTACTGATTCTTTAAATTTTGAAAACAAATGTTACACTTAAATAATTATATTGAACTATGTTTATACATCATAAAATTATCCAGTGTCCAGGTGTCTCTAGGACAGCAATCAAAACAGTATCATTCATAAGTATAAAAAAAAAGTAAAAAGCAAAACAAATAACAACAATAAAAAAAAAAACAGCCCAACATCCAAACTGAATGAAAGTTCAAAATGTTATTTCATACAATGGTACTCTTCAGCTTTAAAAATGAAAAAGAAATATTAAGAATCTGTAGTATGGAGGGACCTTAAAGACACGCTAAGTGAAATGAGCACATCGGAAAAGGACAAGTAGTGAAGAATTACGGGACTTACATGGAATCGCTACCAAAAGCTGCATGATGCCTGTCAGGGGACAGGAGGGGCACTCAGAGTTGGTGTGGCTTGCTGGGGGAGTTTCAGCTCAGAAGATGGCAATGCTCTGGAATGTTCTAGAGAACCGTTGCAATGTGATTTGTCTAATGCTACAAAACTGTAGGTTTAAAACTGGCCAAAATGGAACCAAGCATGATGACATGTGTCTGTCATCCCATCACCCAGAAGACTGAGGCAAGAAGATCATATATGAGGCAACTCTGAGCTGCACAGTGAGCCCCCAGTCAGCTTGGCTGCATAATGTGTGTTCCAATTTCCAGTTTGGGTTCTAATGCTTGAACACACATATATTTGAGGAGTGTGTGTGTGTGTGTGTGTGTGTGTGTGTGTGTGTGTGTGTGTGTACTTTTTCATTTATCTTAGGTAGAAATCTAGAAATAATAGCTTTTAATTTTAATTTTTTGAGGAACTGCCAAACTTATGAAGTGGCTGCACCACACGTTGGCCAACAGTGGACAAAGGTTCCCATTTGCTCACATTCTTGCCAACACTTGCTACTGTCTGTCTTGTTTGTGTCAGCCAGCTGTTCTAAGAAGCATGAAGTGGTATCTTGTGGTTTAAAATTCACATTTCACCCATGCCCAGTAAAGCCAGTTGTCATTTCACAAGAGCTTGTCAACATGTTTTCTTGTGTGAACATTTTATTCACAACTTTTGCTTTTTTCCCATTGAATTTATTGTCTCATTTCTAAGAATTCTTTGTAAGGCTTGCACAGTGCTTGACAAATACATATTTTGCAAGTATTTCCCTCTAGTCTGTTGTCTTTGGTTTTTGAACTGTCGATTTCTTCTTAATTGTTTTAATGAAGTCTAATGATGTGTTTCTTTACAGACTGGCACAACTTTTTGCTTAACTCACTGTTTCAACTATTTTCTCTTGTTCTCTTCTAAAATGCTTTGTTTTAGCTCTCATGTTAAGCCTATTATCCTAAAATGTTAAACAAATGTTAAACCACATTTATAAGTGTGGTTCTGGCAATAATCTAAAATCACCTTTTCGCATGATTGTCTGGTATCAACAGCCACCAGTTGTTGAATTATTTTAAGCAGTTCTCCAGTCTCCTATCATGTACATTTATAAAAACAATGCAAGAAGAAACAACTGACTATAAATACAAAGATTTCTCATCTCTTGGTTGTTCCACTGACCTACATGTCTGAATGAAGTAGCATATTGTCTTGATACTATGGCTATATGCATGGAGACTCAGACAAAACTAGGCTTGATTCATGTCTTGTCTGTACCTTTGTCTAGCTATGTGGCCTCAGGAATTGGGGCTTTAACTTCCTCATCTAGTAAGACTGGGATACTAAAATTTGCTTCATAAAATTATTCATAGGAACCACACAAAACAACTAATGCATAATACTTATAATGGTCTTTGGGCCATAGCTAATTTGTGTATTATGATTCATATCTTCCTTCTAAATTGACCATTTACAATTATGAAATTTGCATTCTTCTAGTTGGCAACATCAAGTTTCTTTTGTTGTTGTTTTTAGGTGTTATATCATTTTTCTACCCTTGTGTTATCAGTCTGTTTCTTAGTATTTAAAGTGTATCTCTTGCTGGACATGATGGCCCAGTTTCAGTTCCAGCACTCAGGAGACAGAGACAGATGTCTTTTTGTAAATTCAAGACCAGCCTTGTTTACATAGTGAGCTCCAGGACAGCTAAAGCTGCATAGTGAGACTGTCTAAAAATAAGTAAGTAAACAAATAATAAATTGTGTATCTTTTATAAACAAGATGTTATTATTTTACTCTCCTCTGTCCATTTTTTATTGACTTGTTTAGTTCATTAACAATTAATACCTGAGATGAAGGGGAATGTTTGTCTGGGCTGATACTCTAGATGCTTCAGCATATGGTCACTCGGCTTTATTGCTGGATCCTGTGGTGAGTGGTACATTAGAGGAAGTACATGGCAGAAACAAAGTTTCTCACTTAGTGATAGTTTGGAAGCAAGAAGAAAGAGGAAGAGGCTGGAGTCCCAGTTTCCCATCCCAGAGCGTAACCCCCACTGATCCAACTTCCTTCTGCTAGGTCCCACCTCCTAGTGGTTCCCATCCTCTCCATAGATCCAGGGGCTAGTGACCAAGTCAACATCCAGCCTTTGGAAGACACCTGGCACATTAACCATAACATGCTGTCTGCCTAGGAATCAGCCAACAATTCAAGGGAAACCTTGTCTGTGGATTTTAGCTATCCATCTCTATCACTTTATATCTACGCTCCAGCTTCTCAGCTTTTCATCTCAATCCAGAGCCTGATACTTCCTGCTGTCACCCCATAAGTTTGTAGGGGGAGACCAGGCTGAGCTTACCTCACATGTTTGCATTCTCTCAGTAACCAGAGCCTCTCAGCTCCCATCTGGACTGAGATATCACCAATTCTTTCAAACATTTGCTTTATATGTTTTTGTTTTGCTTTGTTTTTTCACCACAAGCTTTGTCATTATTTGGCAGAGAAATTAATCTGGCACAAGAAACCCCATGCAGAGAACCAAACATCATATGCTGATTCCATTTATTGAGCCCATTTTAAGATTGCTCAAGTAGAGAGAAGATAGTTTTCTTCACAGACAACTAAACTCGATCCTACATCAGTCTACAGAAAATGGAATGATGTTCTGAACACCAACAGAGATATCCAAGATATTTTACTAGTATCTGACTAGATTTGCTAAGAGTGACATGGTCTTAAGAATATGAAAGAGTTTAGAAATTCAGGCTCTAATCTAATACAGCTCAACTGAAGATATTCACATTACTTTGGAATTCTTTTCAAAAGTCAGTCAACTGAGCCCAAGAAGCCAAACAAATGTTAAAAAATCAATCTAATGAGTGATGTGTGAGAAAGACTTCCTGAGGAGTTGGAAGTAGTGATCTACAGGAACAAGGCCAACAGGAATATTTCTAAGGTATGAAGCTGTTGATTAAAGAGCCATATATAAGACTCATTGTTTCCTGAGAACAGATGGGTGTCACCTGTGCTTCACCTGTATCTCAAGAGTGCTGAGAAGCAGTGACTAAGATTACATGAGATCATAGCAGAGTCCTTAGGTGGGGTGAAAGGAATGCCTTGGATCTTTCCAGCTCTGTCCACAACCAAGTGAGAAACTTTGGTTACCTGGAAACACTTGTCTTCTCTAGGGAATATATTCTTCAATCCTGGTTCATCAGTCAGGGTCTAATAAAAGTAAAAAAGCTACATCTGTGGTTTCATTAATTAATTTATTTATCT
Organism: Sigmodon hispidus; assembly: GCA_004025045.1. NCBI lineage: Eukaryota > Metazoa > Chordata > Mammalia > Rodentia > Cricetidae > Sigmodon > Sigmodon hispidus. Next base: position 123,581 of record PVIH01003171.1, on the reverse strand, counting down.
ATAGAACAGAAAAAGAGAGAGAGAGAACCATGTGAGTGAGTGCCCACAGAGGTCAAGAGGGTATAAGATCCTCTGAAGCTTGAGTTACAGTTGGCTGAAAGCTGCCTAATCCGGGTTCTGGCAACTGAACACAGATCCTCTGAGAGAGAAGAAAGTAAGCTAAAGCTTAACTGCTCAACCATCTCTCTGACCCCTTTAACTGTTATTTTAGCACAGGGTTTAATGTGAGATCTTGAGAAAATAAAACAGCAAAAAGGGGCTGTGTTGGAATCACACAAGTGGTAACCACAGGTGTCTATCACCACCCTACAATGAGGCAAACCAGAGCGTTGCTGATAGCACCCTTAAGAGAGGGCCCTGGGCTGGGCTTCAGACTCTGGAGGAGACCAATAGTCTGTACTAGTATTTAAGGGTTAGAAAGGGGACTTGTTTATAGCAGATACTTTTGACACTCAGGATATTTAAGAGAATAAAGCCCATTTGTGACAGTTTTATAAGTTCACTTTAAAATATGTAATTGAGAATTCGTGTGACATTTTTATGGTGGCATCTAAGTTTATGCAGAATAGAATAAACTCATTTAATAGACTGTCAGTTTTCCTCAGAAGCTCAGTTTATCAGCCTTCATGGTGTAAGATGCCTTTGCATACTGCCAAAAAAAAAAAAAAAAAACCAAAACAGCAACAATTTAAAAAAAAAAAAAAAACAACAGAAAAAAAAACAAACCAGAGGTATTTAAAGGAGGTAGATTAAATCTGTACATTTACTTAAAATGAGCTCATAAACAGGACTAAGCATTATTCTAAGGCTGCCTGGAAGTTTTTGCTAAGAGCCACTAGATTTATAAATAGAATAAGAAAATCTGCCATCCAAATATAAAAGCCTAAAAAGGGTTTTTAACTTGCTTATTGGCTCTAATGTCAAATAATATGATTTGTTAAATTTATAATTATTACATTTAGTAAGTATTCTGTTTTGAAGCTGTACTTCAACAAATGATATGGAAGAGGGGGAAATCCAGCCAAGTCCATTCTGTATACGAGCCAGGCCCTGCCTAAGACACTGGACCTTCCTTGCCCAGTTCCTGTCAGGTCCTATGGAAGTGGCCAATCCTCAGTTTCTCTGGGAACCATGAAACCATCACTCACCTCATAGCAGATGCTGGCAAGCTCCAGAGTTAGCTGCTCGTCTCTTCCTTTTCTTTCAAGCTGGGATGCCTCCTGGAGCAAGATGCTACAACACTAGACTTGCACCTCGGTCATTTTTCATTCACTGTATTCCTTGCACCAAGAACAGTGCTAATGCAGTGAAAGTTTCCTCTAAGTATAATGGGTAACTTACCATGCAAATGGATGTGCACAGTGGTATACCACCATGCCATGGATGTACAGTGACTATAAACCAATATACTGTGTTAATCTCATCATTCTATAACTTAGGGGTCTGACATGGTTCTCACTGGACTAGAACCAAGATGTCAGGGCTGTGTTACTTTTGAGGAACTCCCAGGGATGATGTCTTTTTGCCTATGCAGCTTCCAGCAAACGTCCATATTCCTCTGCTTATGGCCTACCACTGAGGTAGAATGCCCAGTGACCATCTACCAGTACAACTACAGTGTAATTAATCAGCTGAGACAGCAGCTCTCCAAACACTTTTATTAAGCCTTCTGAGGCCTAAAACTAATACTGCCCTTCTAAGAATATTTATGCAGAGAGTAAAGCATTATAAATTTCTTCTGTCAAATAGAATCAGAAAGGAATATGGGAGAAGCCCATAATAAATATAATACGGTAATCATCCCTTCTAGGTCAAATGCTCTGGAAGGAAAACCTCTTGAAGGACTTTTTTTTTTTTTTTTTTTTTTTTCCCAGTGTTTTCTACATCCACAAATGAGATGCTTCTCCAGAAAAACTTGCTTACCCAGTCCAGGACGGCCAACAAAACCAAGGGCTAAGGCCTGGCTCTGGAGAGGGGGTAACAGGACAATACAGCAGGTCACACATAGGCAGTGTGGGGAGTTTTGAGAGCAGAATGAACTGTGGTCAGCTTTACTGGGCTTGCAAATTCAGTCAAAATATACTCTGCACCACAGCACACGTGACATAAAAAAAAAAAAAAAGACGTTTATTGCATCTATTTTGAAAACAGACAATAAAAAAGGAGTTTAGCTTGTGAGTTCAGTCAGAGTCCAGAGCTGGGATTACTCTCTCACTAAACAACCTAGAGAAACCCTTGGCATAGAGAGCAAGGGAGGGGAAACCTGGCTAACACTGCTGCAGGTGACACTGCAGTTGGTCTGATGGCCAAAGCCCACACATGCTGTAAAAGGGTGCTGTGTACAGTCCTGGAGATGTTCGTATTAATGCCAGGTGTGTCCACACAGAGGCTTGTAGACTGTTTAAAGTGAGCAGCTACAAAGTTCAACAGCCTGTACACTTTCAATATAAGACATCATGTATTATACTGACAACTGCTGCCCTCGACAGAGACATCCAAGATAAGGAAAAATGCATATTTAAAACATGCACTATTAATCTTATCAATGAAAAAGTAAGCCCACACATGACTAATTACTTTGCCTGGATCAATAAATAATCTCAAATGTGCTTGGTGTACTAACAATGACCTAGCCATCAGTTAAGTAAAATAAACTGCAGTGTTCTACCCACTAACACACATTAACTAACTTATGGAGGTTTTTTTTAAGTGTTGTGTGTGTGTGGGTGTGTACACACAGGCTCTGGCTTGTCTGAGTGTAGTTATGCACACCCTGTGCATGCAGGTGCCCTCAGAGGATAGAAGAGGGCATCAGATCCCCTGGGACTAGATTCACAGGTGGTTGTGAGCTGCCCTATTTAGGTGCTGAGAACTGAACCCATGGCTTCTGCAAGAGCAGAAACTGTCCTTGAGCACAAAGCCATCTCTTCAGCCCCCAACTTGTAGGTGTTAAGACATCACATACAGAAAGATTCATTTTTACTTGAAATTCTCAAAGGAATCTGAACATATGTATATAAAGGGTATGTGTGTGTGTGTGTGTGTGTGTGTAAGTGCATGAGCACAGGTGTGTGACATTTAGGTATTTCTGAGACAGGTAGACATTTCTCTTTTGCCATTTTTTTCTCTTGTTAGGACAAAATTAAACATTTTTTAAAATTGAATATCTAAGGTAGAACACATCAAGCAAAGCCAGCCAAGGTTGTATTTCAGATCTTTGCCCAGAAGGGAAAATCTATCAAGGCTTAGATGAGTTAGAATGGTCTCTTCTTCTGTTGGTGGCTCATGTATTGAGATTCCATCAACAAAATTTCCAGACTGATCAGATCTTGAAAGAGCAGCACACACTAAGAGCAGGATCAGGGGAGACTTTCTATATGTCTCTGAGCTTCTATTAGCAAGACCAACAGACAACTATAAAGAGGAAGCCAGGGATTCAACACAGACAAAAAAGTTACCCTTCCTCAACCTGGTGGGAACATTAGTAGGGATCTAGCACAATATCAAAGCCTGCTGCCTCAGATGGCCTCATATGACAGGAATCCCAGACATTTCTGGGTACTTTTGTAATCTCGGAATAATTATCACTCCAGATAAAACATGTTCGCATGCCTATCTCTCTGTGTTCATGTAAAGACAGATATATTCCATCTAGTTACTGTACTTCTCTGCTCCAACACAGCCTTCCCTAGAGGCCAAGACACTTAGAACACAGGTCTAGCTCCCCCAGAGCTCTGAGGTACGTGAGTCCTGTCCATTATCAATCCTTTTGAGCTATTTCACCACCTTTTGAAGGGTTCTACTTGTGTTTAATCTGCAAACACACTCCATTAGAAATGAACAGTGCAAGGTCCTATGTGCAAATCTTTGTGAACATTTCTTTGAACGATACATGTTTTACAAATTCAAGTGAAATCCAGGTACAGACTAGGTCAGTTGCTGTCAGCCAGCCTCTCATATGCATAACAGGAAAGTGGTCAGTTCCTGAAACTAGAGGAATAAGGCACCAGTGGCTGAGAAGGGTCCTTCCTGGAGTCTGGGGGGAAGCCTGAGAAGGAATACAAGACAGGGCTGTGCCAGCTGGTAGATTCTCCTAGGCTAAAAAGTTCTTCATGTAGACAGCACATGACATCTGGACACATGTAAAGATGGACCCTCACCCACAAGCAGGATAATGTTTTTAAGAAAACTGCAACCAAAGTGGTAAGGACACATTCCCAGGACCATGTGTGACATGGGCTACAGTTGACTTTCATGTTATACAGAACCTCTATTCTTTTGACCCATTGACTTCTGCTCATAGGATCATAAGAGGAACTGCAAAGGCTGGTACATTTTAGATGCTAATGTGTGGTCCAACCTTCTGCTATAGTAATGCCAGAGCATTGTATAATAGGAGCACCAGCCAGTCCAATGGGATGGGAAAGGCCCAGAGATGAGGATCCAGGCAAAGTCAGGGAAACAGTGGCTTGAGTCACAGGCACCAGAGTGGAGAGGTTTAGAGGTGTTTCCAGAGGGCATGAGGACTTGGCTTGTACCCCAAGAAATAAGGCAAAGCAAGAGCCCCTTGGTGATCCAAGGAGGACAAACATCCACATAGTCCTCATCCTGGCTACAAAGAAGGGATGGAGAAAGCTTGGAGGTGTCATCTCAGCTGAGGGAAGCACAGTTCATCTCCGAGTCCTCCTGGCTCCCAGTTGCTACATCTTCTAGTCCCAGTTCATCAGGGCTATCTAGGATGCTGGGCTCACTAGAGCACTGGCGGTGTGGTGGTGGGAAGCTGGGTGGCAGAAGCAGATGCTTATCCTCACTGCCAGACTCCTCCCCCAACCCTGAGTGCATCATGGTGGCCATGGCCAGCAGCTGGATGTCCGAATGGGCATTGGCCACTGTGTGCCGCCGAACACTGCCACACTTCTCCAGGTATGCCTCTCCTTCTTGCTCTGTTAATGGAGTCAGGACCATCTCATTCAGTGGCCGGCCAACTGAGGTCATCAGAGAGGCATAGTTCAGGACAGTCACCTTGGGTCGGACTCTGGAATGCCTCCTGGCTGCAAGAGAAAAAGCAACAATGGCTGTGACTGGGTGAAGGTAACAGACAGTGACCAGAAGCTTCTCCTCAAATGGAGGAAGAGGGAGGGAATGGCTCAGCCTCTGGGAACAGCTTAAGTTGGGGCCCTGCTGAATATAATGAAGAACAGGACCATCTAAATGTCATGCAGCTTGCTTGACCTATTTACACCAGATTCTATATCTAGTCAGCCAGAACCCCACAATAAATGTTCACCTAAAACTTTCCTGGGAAGAATGAACACACAACACCCCCTTTCCTGGTGCTGCCTGAGCCTCACTGAATTGGCCTTTAATTCCATTTTATCCTTCTTCTCAAGACTTACACATTAGTCAGGACTTTAGAACCCTGCTCAGAAGGTGACATCTGCTGTGTCAGAAGAGCTGGGGTGTTTCAGCAAAGTGGTGGCCTTGCAAGCATGGGGACCTGAAACTGGTCCAAGAAAAAGGCCAGATACACGACATGAGCTGGCAAGTCCAGAGCTTGGGAAGTGGGGACAGATACACCCTTGGTACTGGCTGGCCATCCAGCCTTGCCTATCAGGCAAGTTCCAGGCCAGTGAAGAACACTTCCTTAAAAACCAAAACAAACAAATCCAAACTAAAACCCAAACAACTAACCAACCAAACAAACAAACAAAAAACCCGGGGGTGGGGGGGGTGGGGGGAAATCCCTTAGGGGATAAAGCACTTCCTGCAGAATCAGAGGAGTAGAGTTCAGATCCCCAGAACTCATGTTAATACTAGGTGGGTATGGTGGCTGCACTCAGAAGGCAGTAATAGGAGATTCTGGAGCAAGCTACTTACCTAGCTGGACTAACTTGTATCAGTGAGCTCTGGGCTCAATTGAGAGACCCTACTGCCATGAATAAAGTGAAGAGTTCTCAAGAAGGCTCCCAAAGTCAACCTGGTGTCTACATGTGTTGCTTTTTAAGTACCTGTTCCAGAAAGCGTGAAAGCTTCATATGCATGAGGCTTTGTGGTATAAGCCTGTTATTCCATCGACTCAGGGAGCTGAGGCATGAGGATCTCAAGTTAAAAGCCTTCCTTGGCTACAGAGCAAGTTCAAGGCCAGTCTGAGCAAGTGGGACTTTGTCTTAAAAATAAAAAGTTTAGAAAAGGCTAATGGTGTAGCTCAATGGTAGAGCATTTACCTAGCATGAATGATGACCTAGGTTCAAATCTCATGACCACAAAAAATAAAAAACAGAATAAAAAAGTTTAGCATGCATTCTGGACACGTACTAGAAGCTGAACCTAAATCACAGCATATCGAGATATTGCTAGTGTCTACTTTAAAGACGAGAAAACCAAGTATCACAGAGGTAAGAATTTACCAAGATAACAGATCTAGAACACAGTCAAGCTGGGTTCTGCATCACTTCAGACTCTGCTTTCTCTAGCTACCCTTACAGAATCCACCAAGAAAAGCACCTGAGAGAAGGGCAAGCCGGTGGGGTCAGGCAGGAAATTATGACTAGTATAATCAAAAAACTGGCGAAGGATGTACACTGGAGACAAGCCTGCAGTGTGGTGGGAGGTCCGGAAGAGGATGGAGGAGGACACCATTCTCAACGGAGAGAACAGCCTGAGCAAGTCACTGGATGAGCCCTACCATCACTGCCTTGCAGGGACTCAACATATAGGAACAAGGAAGCTGTGCCCATCCAGGTTGACTAAGGGAGTCCTAGAAGGGCCCTGTGATGACAGATGAACGTATCCGTGACACACGGGATAGGCTGGGGAGAGGAGAGAATAGAGTGTGCTTCAGGAAAGAGGCCTAGCAGGAGGTGGAGCATGAGCTACTGCCGGAGAAATGAGCCAGAAAAGCCAGGGAGGGTGCAGAGACACATGGGGGAAAGTGAATGTCAACATCAGAGTAAAGATAAGAGATGGTTCACAGAAGAGTCTCAGTGATGAAGGTGAAGGTCCCAATGTGAAGACACAGTTACTGATAATACAGAACTCATGGGATAGGCTGTGCAGGGGCAGGACTCGGGGTGACTAGAGCCAGCACCCTTTGAACTCAGGTAATGAGAAGGACCACCCTGCCCCGTGGGTGCTCACCAAGACACCAGTGTCTTGGATAGGGAATTAAATACAGAATGCCAAGGGACAAGAAGAAAGAATCTGTGCACAATACTATCCCCTCAGAGACACATTTCTATAATGTTCTCACATTCTGACAACAGTCATAAAAATGGATAATTCCACAACAGAACCACTGAAGATGGTACAGCAGCAAGGACCCGGCAAGAACCATCCTCCAAACAATGCCAATAGTAACAGTGCATTTCTCACACTACTTTTACAAACACGCATTGAGGGCTGGTTGTAGGGAAACCCACAAATAGCCTCGCAGAAGCTGGACCCAAAAGCTTCAGAGGACAAGTACTAGAAGCTCTCTGTTCGTGAGGAGAGGCACCCATCTGCAGGGTGGGTGTGTGAAGAAGCCAGGGCCAAAGAGAAGACAGGAACTTTCCCGTTTCAGCTGTGAGCATATACTCCCAGGAGCTGGGTGATCCTCCAGTTGGGGAAGAGATATCCTAAAAGCCCCACACTGACATGAGACACACAGATTGGCCAGGGAGAAGACCATGCAGGTAGAGGATAGAGCTGGAGCACGGACTGGTGCCAGGGAGGACACGGGAGAAGCTGAGGAAATGCAGACTCAGTGTGTGTAGCTGAGACTCACTGCATCTCAGCTGAAGGATTTTCACTGGCCTCAACCTGCTGGAATGAGCTCAGGAAAAGTGTCGCTGAGGGTTTTCTGGACATCATCCATCTTTCACTGCAGTCAAGCTGCTGAAGGGTTCTACAGGCAGAGAATTAACAAACGGCTGCTTTGGCTGAAAACTGAAGCCAGAGTGAGACTGAGACAGTCTTATGGTGGAAATGGGGTGGGCTGGGGTGTGAGGTAGAGAACCACACTGCCTTAGCCTTCAGCAGACACTTCCAGAGCCATACTTTGTAAAATGCTGCACTGACTGTACAGAGGGTGGGGGTCCGAGTCCAGCTGCAGCTATGTGCTGGGTATTGTGCCCAACAGGAGATGCTTCCCCAATGCCCTCTCCTGCCTATGTGTTGCAAAAATGAACAGGAAGTCTGCAGTCACAGTTACTTACAAAGCTGAGAGAGAGCTCCTGATTCTTCACAAACTAGAAAGAGGTCAGGTTGTTTGAGTAGCAGGAAAACTCTGGTCAAGAGGAAAGCATCTCTGGCCTGCTGGGAGACCCTGAACTGTGAAAACATAGGCTTACCTTTACAAAACTTTGTCTCACGGAAAAACTTTTTTGTTTTGTTTTGTTTTAGGACTTGGGGGGAGGGCTCAGGTCTAGGAATAATCTAGGAAAAAAACTCAAGAATGTGCCTGACAGACAATAGATTCAAAAAATTACTCTACCTCATATCCCTTTACCCAATCCTGAAATGCCAAGACACATAACACTTCCCTTATATATTTCTTTCTTTAAAAAAAAATGCTCTTACCCCACCCAGAGCTTGGGACCAAGTTCCCTCCACTGTGTCAGAACATAGGGTTTGAACCTGTCCAAAAAAATAATTCCCTCATGTGGAATCAGCTCCCAGGTGGTCTTTGAGGGTCTCTCGACATGGGTATGGTCAAGGTCTATGACCTGGCCAAGGACTACCCCTTTGCAAAGCAGAGTCAACTTAGGTCATGCTAAAGAGATAGAATTGTTATTCCTTCAATAAGATACTATATTCCCCCTCGAAGAGGCCCCACCCCTGCCTGAAGTTCAGCTGGGTCTGCCTTCCTTTCTGAGAAGGTTTAACTTTTCCTGAGCACCCACCCTTCGTTGTCATGTTGACTAGAACACAAGTTCTGCTACTACAAGCTCCTTTGCTTTTCTCTAATGCTCCAGTCGCTGCCGTGTATGCATACCTCCATTCCAGTAACTCAAAGAGCATGCCCCGACCCTGACCCCTGCCTCCTCCACTTCCCTTCCCTAACTCTAACCCCCAGGCTGAGATCTACAGCTTGCCTGCCCAGGGCTGGTTGGGGTTTTTTTGTTGTTGTTTTTGCCTTTTAATATCTTTATCCATTCTTTGAAATTCCACACACTGTGTTCTGATCATACTCACCTCCAATGCCTCTCCCTAAGTGAAGATGGATCAACTCACCCTGCTACCCCTACCAACTCTGAGTCCCTTCATATTTATTTATTTATTTATTTATTTATTTATTTATTTATTTATTTATTTATTCTGAGACAGGGTTTCTCAGTGTAGCCCTGGCTATCCCAGATCAACACACCCTCCTACCCCTACCAATTCTGAGTCCTTTCTTATAGAGATCCACCAATATCTGTCTCCCCAGTGGTAGAATTAAGAGATGAACCACCACTGCCTGACTTTTTTTCTCCTAATGTGAGTTACTTTATTTCAATTCCAATAAAAATATCCTTCAGCTTTCTCTTAAAATTATCTTTTTAATGAAAACAAGAACCCTAAGAGGGAATCCTGGTTTTCCTGATATCAATGTGACAAATGTCAGAGCAAAAGTAACAGGAGTATCCTGGATATCCAGATAATCTTGTGGTTGGTGTGTGTGTATGTGTGTGTGTGTGTATGTTTGTGGTGTGTATATTGTGGACTCACACATGAAGGCCAGGGGGTTGCAATCTGAATCTCCCTCAACCACTTCTCCAGTTATTCTTTTGAGACTGGCTCTCACCCTTAATCTGGGCCTCACCAATTCAGCTAGACTAGAAAGTCTAGGCCAGAAAGTTCCGGGGATTCTGTACCTGGGGTTAAGGGTGTACTACCATGCTCAACTTTTTCGCGTGGACTCTGGGGGATTAGGTTTGCATCCTCACCCTTGCACAGCAAGCACACCACTGACTGAAGTACCTCCTCAGACCCAAGAGAGATCTTGAAGAGAGAGCACTTAGGATAACTGTGCTTACTAGGGGACACAGAGGCCTCTCCAGGGCCTGGGGCACAAAGAAGAATGGGTCCCATGTCTTCCACAGTCCTAAGGGGAGGAAAAACAAATCATGGCAGTGGAACATGACAAGGGTTTGGAGTCCAGGAAAAGATTAGTGGATGACCTCACACCTGGAGGAAGAGTCAAGACAAGCGGCTCCTAAGGGGCCCATAACCCAAGGGCATATAGCATACCTCGGCCCCACTCTTAGCCCTGTTTCTTCCCCCTGCTCTCTCCCAGCAGGGGGCCAGAGCTGGTGTTAAGCCACACACAGGTCACAGGAGGTAGGCAATTAGCAGCAGACCACACAGCAGAGCCCTGACCCTAGTGGTCACCAAGGCCTCACTCTTTCCACATTGCCTCCTCTCTCACCCACAGTGAATTGTAGGAGAGTCCCACAGCTAGCTCTTCCTTCTGCTTTCTGGAAGAATGTTGTGGTTCCCAAGATGGTGCTGGCAGAGCCACGGCCATACAAGCCCTATGATTTGCCAAGTGTCCTGCGTGAGCTGTCAGTCACTAGAGATAATCTTCAGATAAGTCAGCAGATTGCTGACTCCACCAGTCAACCCTACTGGGCTCCTTGGAAAGCTTGAAATCCAAAGGCTGGGACATGGGCTGACAGACAGCTTCCCACCTCATTATCTTGTCCCTTGCTCCTTCTTTGTACCAGGGATAGCAGTACCATGTCCCCAGGGGAAAAGGAATGGAGTCTCCTACTGAGGTTCTAACTGTAACTGTCTTCCTATGAACACCTGAGTCTTAAAAACTGGGCCTTCCTTGCAATGGGACACTCTTGCAAGGAGAGGCTGGTCAGACACCCACTGTCAGACCTCTTCCCCTTCCTCCAGACCATCACAAGGTAGGGCCAGAGGAGCCTTTATTCCCTCCTCACAGGCCCCCAACCGAGCCAGGCATTCATCCCCATGGAAGCCAGCAATGGCACTTCCTCTCAGATTCCTACGTAGGGAGGTCCTTTGTTGGGGACTGGCTCCCCAACAGGCTTTTGATCTTAGGCTCCCAGAATGCCCCTGCCTACCAAAGCCATTGAGGACCCTAGCTCTAGTCCAAAACCTGAAAGGCCCAGATGCCCTTTGTCATGCAGAGAAGCTAGCTTCAGCTATGGGGCAGGTTACAAAGGGGCCCACAGATACAAAGGAGGGAGTCTGTGAGAGGCGGAGGGCTTTTGTGAGGAAGGAATCTAGCTTCCAAAGTTTGCTGCAGAGGAGGGGCCCTGAGAGGCTCAGGAAATCCCAAGCAGCTCAGGAATTTGGATAACTAGAAAGGTAGCTCTTGGGTCAGGCCTCCACTGTGTTTCTGTTGTTCTTTTAGTCTCACAATTGCCCTCACCTGATACTGTCATTGTCCTCCTGTAATTTAAAAAAAAGTGAGGCTTGCACACCTATGCACATCACACACACACACACACACACACACACACATTCCATTTGGGGCCTTGAATTACGTTACTTATCTGTTGTTCTAATGCAGGACTCCCTGTCCTGGTCCAGCTCTAGGTCCAGCAAGATATTGCCCCAGCATCTCTGGAGTCGAAGATGCAAATCACACAGCAGGGATATAGGGTAAGTACCTTTCTGGCCTGCAAAGCTGAGGCATTTCCCAGGGACTCCATGGGTTCCCTCAGGCCATGCACACCCATCAACAACCTGGACAGAAGTGTGCAGCATGGTCATTGGTTGAGAGGCTTTTCAGATGATGCCCCAGCTGTCTTGACAATCTCATTCAGCTCTGGTCTCAGGAGCCACAGCACAGCCCTGCCTCAGATAACAGGATCTCTCATGACCCCAGTGTGACTCTTACAAGTTTTTGTTGTCCATTTTCTAAAAATGATGTGTATATATGTGTATCTGTGTGTATGTGTGTGTGTGTGTGTGTGTGTGTGTGTGTGTGTGTGTGTGTATACCTGAGTGAATGGCTCACGGGTTAGAGGTGTAGTGATCTCCCTGGAGCTAGAGTTCCAGTGGATTATGCTGCCTTCTAGAAACTCACCTCTGATCTTCTGTAAAAGCAACATGTGTTCTTTGAGCCTCGCTCCAACCTCTCAATTATTGTCTTAATATTCCTCTGCCCCAGATTGAGTGAACTTTACTTTTACCATCAACAGAAGTCTCTGTCCCCAAAGGGTAAGGAAGGTCACCTCAGCTTTTAACAAGCAGAGGTCTGTGATGAAATGTCTAGCCCGGGGTACCTCCCAGACTAAGGCACCAAGGGCAAGATCACCAATACTATTCCGCAATGCGCTCATGTCCTCAATGCTGACAGTGCAGGAATACAGGATGCAGAAGCCCAAACAGCTTAGCCTTGGGATCCTAACTAAATGAGCATAGTCACTATAGCCCTTAGAACACAGGAATGGTGACCCTACTCCACAGTGCCTACAATCTGGCCCGTGACCAGCATTGTTTCTTGCCACTGGTGACTCTGAATCTCCGAAGCTCCTTCCATTTCCTCTGGTGTTCCATCCTCTGGCCCTCCCACTAACCCCTAGTTCTTCCAGTGGTCTTTCCTGACTGGACAGTCTCTCTTTCTCTCCTGTTTACTCAGCTAATCCCTTCACATCCTACACTTCCTCAAACAGACCTCACTTCCTCCTGGGAGCCTTCCCCAGTGTCCTGTCTAGGTGGTCCCTGTGTTTCTCCCATACAGATGAATCTCTGCCTTAACTTCCCCCACAGGACTGTGGGCAGGAAGAAATCCCATTTTCCTCACCAGCATATCTGCAACAGCACACAAGGTGCCAGTGGAGAAGCTGACAATATATCTACTGAGATTATTATTAAATGGGATAATAATACTTTTAAAATGCTCAAAAGAGGATAATGGGCATCCTCTGTCCCTTTTAAGACAAAGTCCCTTTCAAAAGCCAGGACTGGCCTGGCAGAATGGCTCAGCAGGTAAATGTGCAGTCACCAAGCTTGTCAACCTGAGTTTGAACCCCAGAACCCACATGATGGGAAGAGAAAATGGCCTTCCACAGGCTGTTCTTTGATCTTCTTACTTGGTTCATGTAAGGATGGACATGTGTGTGCATGCACATGCACGTGTTCTAGTACATACACATTTGCACACACACAACTAAATAAAATGTAATTTTAAAACATACACTGTCCTTCATATAAGAATAAAGCCTCAGGCCTTGCCTCATCTGACAAAAGCATATATTGTTCGTATTTGGCCTGGAGAGCCAGATTATATCTACTCTTGTTCCAGGCATCAGAAGCCATAATATGCCTCTTTAAAACATGAAGTGGGGGCTGAAGATTCGGTGTAGCAGTTAAGAGCACTGGCTGTTCTTCCAGTGAATCCAGATTCAATTCCCAGAAGCACTTGGTGACTCAAAAATGACCCTGTAAATCCAGCTCCAGGGGAATCAATGTCCTTTTCTGGCCTCTTTGGGCAGTAGACCCAGAAGTGCACATATACAGGCAAAACACCCATACACTACACATAAAATAATAAAACAATTGTTAAAACACAAAGATGAGTAAACTAAAGGCAATTGAAGAAGTAAGTTCAAGCTGGAGGATCAGAAGTTCAAGGCCATCCTCAACTACAAAGTAAGGCTGAGGCCAGTTTAGGCTACATAGAACTCTATCTCAAAAATGATTGTTCTTTATTAAAGATATTACATAAACAGGAATTCAAAGCCAACTATCTGAAAACTACTTGTTCCCTGGATGTCTCTCCTGCATGTGAGAACACACGTTTCAATACACTTGTTTGTTTTTCTCGTTAATCTGTTACAGGGATCTGTTCCAACAAGAACTTATGGAGGTTGAAGTTTTTTTTTCTTCCCGTCTGTTGGCATTAGGCCCTGACTATGCTAGAGTTCTTGGCATAACTCAACTAACCTGTTGGCATCCTGACATCTTCCTGGGTCTGCATCCCTGAAATGACATGAGCCCAGACAGTAATAAGGGGGGGTGGGCTCCATGGAGACTGTAGCAATATAGCATCCAGCTTAGGGCAGAGTGTGGGAGATTGTCTTCCATCAATAACTTTCCAATTTTATGTGAAGGGGATGAGGAAAAGATCAAAGATTAAGGCTGTGGGTAGACCTGGGGATCAGCTGATTGGAGCCAGCCTCCCCCAGTCCATGGTGAAGCTAGTAGCTCCAGAGAGACAGGCCCAGGGTCAGGAAAACTGCCAGTGGAAGGCTCAGCCTTCTGTACAGAAAGACCCGGGAAAGGCAGCAAGCTTTCTGGAAACTGCTCCTTGGTCCCCTTGGTTCTCACGCTCAGCTACAGCTCTATCACAGCAGAAAGAGGCCCAAGAAACTCTGATCTGGTTGGTGTGTCCTTCCTGTGGGTGACGGCTGCCCAGGCTTGGGAGTATAATTGCCTGCATGGATTTAACAATCATGCTTGCATACCTGCTGTACTACTGCATGGCTATATGTCAGGAATCACTGCAGATGCTGAAGACAGAAATAAGCAAGTACATGTCTGCACTGTAAGTGCTTATATCTCAGGCAGTAACCAAAGTGTCTTTATCATAAGCCTTTCACAAGGCTGTTTCTATTAAGGCAGTGGTTTTGTTGGGAACTATTCTACAGTAGACTGAACTACATCATCAGACATTTCTACAGAGACCATCTAGACTGTGCCTTCACCTAGAAGCACCAGAGATGATTCCCCTCTAGATACTGTAAAGAGACTAAGATAGAACCTGGTATTGTAGTAGCTTTATGGTCGCCCAAAGGGGAGGCCCCAGCAGAACTTATCCCCAAATCCAGGAACCCCATCCCTTGCAGTATTTATGGGAATAGAGTGAAGACAGTAGATGAAAGATCTGGCTGTGACAGCGACATGGCAGCTTCACATGCTGAGCTTCTGTCAAGGGAAGAAATATCATGGGTAGGTGTCTACTCATATGAGTGAAGGGTCTTCTGCTGACTGGTTTTATGCCAATTTGACACAAGGTAAAGTCATCTGAGAGGAAAGAACCTCAATAAAAAAAAAGTCTCCAAGCCATTGTGGGGTTACAGAAAAACTTGGTACTAAGGAAACACCTGAGAACCCACAAGATGTCCCTAGCTAGGACTCCAAGCAATAGTGGAGAGGGTTCCTAAACAAGAATACACCTATAATCAAATGAATGACCACCTTAATAGTCATTATAGAGCCTTCATCCAGCAACTGATGGAGGCAGAAGCAGAGATCCGTAGCTAAGCACCATGTCGACCTCCCAGTCCAGCTGGAGAGTTTATGAGCAAAGGGATCAGGATCATGAGGAGGAGACCCACAGAGACAGCTGACCGGAGCTATTGGGAGCTTATTGAATCAAGAACTGCTGAGAAACCTTCAAGGAAAGGAACTAAACCCTATGAATGTAGAAGGTAGTCAAATGGCATGGCAGTTTGTGGAACTTTTGGCAATAGGACCAGAATTTATTCCTGGTGCATGAACTGGCTTCTCAGAGCCCATTCCCTACAGAGGAACACCTAAGTAAGCCTGGATAGTGGAGGGAAGAATTGGGACCTACCTCACTGGGTATGCCAGACTGAACTGAATCACCTGGGGATTCCTTATCCACCCTGGGGAATGGATGGGAGGATAAGGTGGTGGGGGGAAACTGAGGGAGAACTTGGAGGAGGGGAGGGAGGGGGAGCAGTGATGGGTATGGGGAAAAAAACTTTTTGAAGAAAAAAGAAAGAAGGAAGGAAGGGAGGAGGGAGCAAGGGAGAGAGGAAGGAAATGGCTCCATAAGATCTGGCTGGAGTCAAGCCTGTGTATTTCTTAATTATGATTGACGGAGGGAAGGCCCACGTCATTGTGGGTTGTGTCATCCCTGGGCTGTGGGTGCTGAGTTCTATGAGAAGGAAAGCTGGGGAAGCCACGGGGAGCAAGCCAGTAAAAAGCATCCCTTTATGGTCCCTGCATCAGCTTCTGCTTCCAGGTTCCTGTCCTGCATGAGTTCCTGCCCTCACTGCTTTTGATGATGAACTGTTATATGGAACTCTGAATAAAATAAACCCTTTCCTCCCCAAGTTGCTTTTGGTCATGGTATTTGATGATAGCAATAACCCTGACTAAGGCAGGTATAATTTTAAAAATACAGTTTCTGGTATTAAATACAAGAAAATTAATGTCTAGGCACATACAAAGATCAAAGCCATTGATCAAAGGTGTGATTGAGACAGGTACCACTACAGGGGCTGGGATCAGTCTCTGAGGAAGATTAGTAGGGGGGCAGAGTTACTACCACACATAGCCTAGGAATATCTGTAATTAACAAACCAAGAAATGCACTGGCCTTCATTAGAATAAATTGCTGGGCAGACCATCGGTGTTTGGTATCATGTAGTGGGTTTCATTATCCCCAAGACTCTAGACTTTTAGAGCTATGTTCTTCTTACCCAGTGAGTAGGTGGGGCCTGCACAGCTGCGGTCCCCACTGATGCCAAGGAAGGGAGACACCACTTGCTTCACCAGCTCCTCCAGCTGCAAATAGCCCTCACTTGGGCCTGTGGGCTCGTGAACACTCTATAAATAAACACCCAAGACAGATAAAGGTTAGTGAAAAGTGTCACAGCAGAGACACTTGTCAACTCCTGCCAATGACCCTCCTCTGAGTCCAAGGCAGTGTGGCCACACTGTGGTTAGAATGAAGGAAACAGGCCAGAAGCACTTGCCATTTGTCCCAAGTCAATGCATGACAGTGAAAAGGGACAGGAAATGGAGATGAGGCCATAGGTGGGAAGGGAAAGGTAAATGCAGGATTTGGAGCTGGGTAGCTCTCCCAGGTCCACGAGCCAAGGGGACACAGCTTACACTGAGCCTTTCAGAGGCAGCAGCTCTCCTTCCTCAGCCCCTCTGTCAAGTAGAGGAAGATGCAGGGCCCTGAGTTGAAAAGCTGAGTGGGAGATGAGAAAATAATGAAACCAAAAACTAAGAGGCAAATGGATCTCTGAGTTCGAGGCCAGCCTGATCTATAGAGCAAGTTCTAGAATAGCCAGGGCTACACAGAGAAACCCTGTCTCAAACAAAACAAAACAAAAACAAACTAGAAACTGGGCCGTCTAAGAACAATATCTGGGTTCTCTCAGGACGGTGTATGTAGCAGTCCTAACTCTTGCTCTGAAGGGGCTGGGTGGCAAGGCCCAACAATTACCTACCCACGTAAGAGTGGTGAACTTATCCAGGGCACACAAGCACTTTACAAAAGCCCTGCATATGTATGTACTAAGATGCAGGCCTCTGAGCAGCCCTTCCAGTGACCAGAAATAAAGACCAGGAAGAGGCTTAGGAAACTTGCCTCATATAACACAGCCAACAAATGTCAATAACAGCAACAAAAGCCACACTGGACTGGAACCCAAGATATCCAGCTCGGACTCTATGTGACTGTCACTGGTTATCAGGTTAGAAAATGGAGAAAAAGTACTCAGAAGTCCAGTTCTTGGTCTGACTTCAGCAGTCCAGCCCATCCAGAGTCCTCAAACTAAGCCTTGGGCAAAAGCCAACCACAATAAATGCATGGCAGCCCAAACTGGAAAGGGGCTGGTAAAGTCTGCTTTCTAGAAAAGAAGCAGGCTCCTGTGAACTCTGTTTCTCACTGGAAGAAGTACGAAAATGTGCCCTCCTGCTGAGGGGTGGCAAAGACCCAGAGGCCACCAGGAAAGGGACAAGGGCCTGGGGAGGAAAAAAGGGAGGTTCCAGGTTTTCTGTGCTTAGCCAGAAAGATCAACTCCTCAAATTTTCAAAACAGACCCTGAATGGTTTGCCTTAAAGACACAAAGCTCACCATGGCCCCAGAGTTGTCTGTGGCGTGAAGAAGGTGGGAACAACTCCTGCAGATTAGGGTGAGACCTGTGGGTGAGATGTGGTTCCCAAGGAACAGACTCTCCCTTGGTCCTTCTCAGCTACATCAAATGAGATGCAGATGCTTGGGTGTTAGATGGTTTAAGGAAACAAGAAACCTAAGGAGAAGCTCCAGGTGTATGCAAATTTGCAGTCTGGGATTAAAAGAGACAGCCGCAGCAAATGACTGTTCATTGGGATGAACTTGAATGTGGCACTGGGAATAGGCATGGCAGTTCTCCACACCTCTGTTCTAGCTCCACTCTCCCTGAGCGCTGGAGAAGAAAAGAAAAAGCTGCTTTACTTAGGAAGACACATGAAGGCCCTGCCCAAAGAGGGGTAGATGGGGTTACTCAAGGCAGTAGTAGGAAGAGAAAGGGGCAGAGCACTCCAAGCCAAAACACCACCTTTATTAGGTCTCAAAGCCCAGGAAACATTTTTCTTCTTTTATTTCTTCTCTTGATAGTTCTCATCAACTTCTTCTCAAGCTTTTCCCCCAAAAGAGTCATGACAAGAAAATGGATGGGCACACAGCTTAGAACTGAGTAGCTCTCCCTTGAGGGCATCCTCAGCATTCTGTTCCACTGCTAGCCCACTTAACAAAACACAGCCAGTAAATAACAACTTTTCATGGCCCAGTATGAAACAAGCTGCTGAGCCCTACATTCAGAGAGTATTAAGAACACTGAGTAGAAGATGGGAGACTACTAAACTAGGCCCAGGGTCCTCCAAGGACAATGTCACACACCTTGCCTCTTGGACAAGGTCCCATACTGACTGAAGGCCTCTCTCATCATCTGATGGAGCCCCTTGAGAACAGGACTCTACCTACAGCAGAAGATGCCCTTGTATCTTCCTGTATAGGGGTGGGGGCACTCAAGAGTGTTGGGAAGACTGGTGGAAAAGAGCTCTTTTTCTTTATATCAGAGTCAGGTAGGTCATTTTAAGATAATCATCCCCAGGTCTTGTGTTCCTTTGGAGAATAAGGGCCTAGAAAAAAAAAAAAAAAAAAAAAAAAACCAGACAATTCACAGTACATTCCCTGTCGCAGGCATGACCCCAGAGTAGATTCCCTGAACATTCTATTTCTGACTCTCAAGCTGCTGACCCTCAGGCCCCAGAAAGTAGAAACGGGGCAAGGAAGGATCTACATTGGCTGCTGTCATCCTCCATGCCTCAGCTCTGTGAGAACCAAGGGAGAAAGGGACCTAAAAGATCTATTCCCAGGAGACTCAGGGAAAAAATGCCAAGTGTCCCACCCTGGTGTGTGACCATTTTAGCAGTTCTAAGGGTGTTTCCAATACAAAGACGGTCACAGAAAGGAAAGCTAAGAGGATAAAGAGAGGCTGGAGAGATGGCTCAGAGGTTAGGAGCACTGGCTGTTCTTCCAGAGGCCCTGAGTTCAATTCTCAGCAGCTGCATGGTCATTCACAACCATCTATAATGAGAGCTGGTGCCCTCATTGGCGCCCTCTTCTGGCATGCAAGCAAAACATTGTATACATAATAAATAAATCTTTAAAAAAAAAAAGAGGATAAAGAGAGCAAAAAATAAGGAATGGCTGCCTGGTTCAGCTCCCACAGACCAGTCTGTACTGTTAGCCAACCTCTCCAATCTTCCATGAACTTGAAATGGGAAAACCAAAAAGATCCACAGGAGACAGTTTCCTTGTCCAGTTTTCCAAAACTTCAACTTGAGAAGTCACAGACCTTTTCTAGCTGTATTTCACTCTTCCAAAAGAAGAAGCCATCATGGGATTCAAAGGCCATGAACGTGGGAGTCTTCAGGTTGCTGCAGTAGCTTGCTCCATCACTTTCTGAACACCTGATCAGATTTTATGATCAAGACTGGGCTGGGTGCTGAAGGTGCAAGCATGAGGAAGAAGTTTAAGGTTTGCTTTGACTGCTCCAGACAGTAGTATTTAGAAAAGAGGGAAAATGAGCACCAAGATCCTAGTCTTGCAGAGACAAAGAAGGCCAAAAGGCCGGGTAAGCCAGCTTCCCTTTTCTGATGGAAAAGTTGAGGGATTGTAGGCCAGGGGACAGTCTTGAGCAAATTTCCTAAAATCAGCTGGAAAAAGTTGCAGGTACACAGCATGGTAGGTAAATGGGACAGGATAGATAGATGGCACATTTTCAGGGGCTTTAAAGAGTGGTGACATGTGTAGTCAGGTTGTTCCTACACAGAACTCAGAACCTCAAAAGGCTTTCATTAGTAGAAACAGGGTCCTCCTGTTCCAGCTTCAGATGGGGAGAGTCCTCAGAGTGCAACCATATCCACAGACAGAAAGGGATGTATAGCAGTTACTCTTGACCATCAGAGTGGGAATGCCCTTGGGGAGCTTGCCTAGAACAGGTAAATAGAGGTGGAAAGACCAATTCTACACCTGGACTGCACCATCCCCGGGGCTGGGGTCTCAGGCTGCAGAGAAGGAGGAGGCCCACTGAGTACCAACATCATCCCTCTCTGCTTGCTAATACAGATACAAGAGATGGTGTGGCCAGCTGCCTCACCTTCCTGTTGCCATGCCTTCTCTGTGGTGATAACTGTAAGCCTAAACAACACTTCCTCTTTTCAGTTGTTTTTCTCAGGTATTTTGTCACAGCAAAAAGGGAAGTAACTCATACTGGATGCCTCCCCTAAGGCTTAGAAAAGAAAATAGAAAGTGGTGCCTAACTTCCTAACCTCATTCCCAGAATCCTCAGGGGCTCCTTTTCTACACTCCACGTTTTCGAGCTAAACTCTATGCTCAGTACTTCAGATGCAAGCTGCAGACACTTTGCAATGCCCATTCTTTCTTCCCTTCTACAAAAAGGCTGGACCTAGACTGATATCCACCCTCATCTCTATGATGACCCTCTCTCTTTTTTGATTACAGAAAAGGGGAATATGCAGAAAGATGCTCCCAAGACAGCCAAAAGCATAGTAGTTGGGGGAGGTGGGACTGGTGGCATGTCACCAGGTTATCAAGAGCCTGATAGAGGCTATAACCTGATAACTACACAGCCAGCCATGAGAAAGGGCTCCCCAAGGCATGTGGGTTCCACGTGATCACTCAAGGTCACAGATGACCAGGCAAAAGGGATCCGTAAACTCAACACGTGACAATCAGGTCCATTCCCCAAAGAAGGAGCAGGATGTTGTGAGTATTAGAATCTTCCCACCTCTTACCAGCTGAGGGATTTCACTCAAGCATCTAAGTATAAGCGTTCTGTTTTTGTTTCCTCGTCTGGAGCATGGGAATAACAATGCTGACCTCATAAAATGGCTATTTGGATTGTTTAAGCAAACAGTGCATTTATAGTCCTTGTGCCTGAACCTGGCAAACAACCAGAGCCTGAAAAGTGTTAGCTCATCTTCCTGTTGCAGATTTAGGATTGGGATGAGAAGAAGGCATGGGAGCCATCTGGGTAGTGTCTGTCTCACTGGAAACAAACACCATGGCACGTCACATGTAATCTGATCCAAATAATTCCACAAACAGCAAAAGACTAAGTCCAAGAGCAACCAGGCAAAACCACAAGAGACAGCATCACAGAAGAATAAGGAAAAATGATCTAAACAGAGACCAGAAAGTGACCAGAGCTCCTGGCTCGGACACCTGACATGGTCTTGCTTTGCCATAATGCCCATCTCGGAGTTCTAGGTCTGTCTTTATTTAACTATGATAGACACTTTGTCATTTTCTTCACTCCTAGGCTCCCTGAAATAGTTGAAAGCATGGAAGGAAGGATGTCTTCTCCTTACTAGCTGACACCACAATGAAAGCCTACATTTGTGCTCAAAACTCTAGGCTGGATGCTGAGGACACAAACATGAGGCTATGCCTAGGCTATGCCTCGACTATCCTGGACAATACAGCATTCAACCAAAGGGAATGCGAGCACCCAAATCCCACCTTCACAGGGACTGAGAAGGTCACAGCATCCAATAAATCAGGTTTCAAATCTTTTTTCTTCTCTGCTTATTCCAGTGCCAGCCCCAAGTACAGCACTAGGGAGCTGATAGTCACACAGCCAATATGTGAGCCAGTGAACCAAGAAACATGGACGATGAACGCACGGCTTGACTACACTGATCTGTTGTTGGGCGTCCTCCCCACCTCCATCATTGCAGAATTATTTCACTGCTTGCTGGCATAAGGGACAGGCTTCTCACGCTCACCTGCAGAATAAGCAGCATTTGTATAACAGATGAAGGTAACTTGGACTGTGCCAATAGTAGCAAGTCACCCAGCTTCACCTTCAGCAGGACCAGGTCCCGGAAGCCCAGCAGGGAGATCTGGCGGATGGTCAACTCCTGTCCCTGGGGAAGAAGACAGGTGCAAGGATGAGAGGTAAGTGCTTGCTGGATCCCCAGCAGCCTCAAGTAGTCCTGGGGAAGTGTTCACATTCACTCAGGGATGTACTGTCACAGAAGACCCAGGTCTTGTTTCTTCTGACATTAAGACAAGGTATGAATCAAGCCATTTAGAAAACCCAAAGAGGATAGACGATATATATAGTACGGGTTGTGTTGTAGGGATTCCAGTGGCTGGGAGGGAGGGAAAGAGAGAACAGATTACTACTTTGTCCCCACCTCAAGGTTATTTTCTCAATTTCATCTGTTAAATATTTAAGTGCTCATCGCAGGTCAGACAATATTGGCCCTTCTGTGGTTACATAAGATGTTCGATTCTTACATAATCACAAGTAACTAAGGAAGAAAAGTGATTTGTAAGTAGAAAAAGTGTTACCGTTCCAGCTGTTGGGGTAGTAGACAGGAGATGAAAATACCAATAGTCACAAGAGTTTGCATTTGTTAGGATGTGTGCTAGGCAGGACCCTAAACATTTAGATGTAAACATGCATGTCTGCTCCACTTCTGCTATGTTTGTGTGCATCCTTCTCAAAGTCATCTGCTGAAACCCTGGGACTTGGAGAGGCATTTTTACACTTTCAAAGATTTGTGTGTGTGTGTGTGTGTGTGTGTGTGTGTGTGCGCGCGCGCGTGTGCTGGGGGGATAAACCTGACTAACCCCACACTGTCCTGACAAAGGATGACTCTTTGCTGTGCCTAAGAGGGCACTTCGAAGTGAGATCAGCACTGGACCCAGCAGCCAGCACAAATCAGTGGCTCCCTCCAACATGGTGGGCATCCTCCAATCAGTTGAGGCCCCTTCTGATCTTCCACCATACCCACTGTCTATGGAGCTGGGGCCTGGACTCTCCTTAGAGGCCCAGCCACGCTGTTCTCTGTCTGTCCATGGTATTAGGAATCTTCTAATAATCTCACTGCAATGGTTCCCTCAGCCATCTGAGATGTTGCAATGTATACCTCAAGAGATTTTGTTTTTTTCCTATAGCATTAAAATTATTGCAATTTAAAATAAAAGGTACTTTTACTTGGTCTTTGTTAGGTCTCAGGCAGTTCTTATGTCTAGAAATGACATTCTTGGCTTAGCTCAAGCTGGACTAGAGAAGGATTTCTGGTGGTTCAATAAAACCCAGCATTCCTTAGCAACTTGTGAAATAAATTTCCACCCATCAAAAGAAGTCATTTCCTTTGCCACAAGAAGGGATATATGGCTCCTCAATGAAATATACACATGATGGCTCCATATCTAAAGTCCAAGCTCCTTCAGTCCTTAGTCACAGCATTTGGTATACATCAAGGCCCCCACACCAGCCCGATACCTTCCTTGCTCCTCCCGCACTGTGCTAGCCTCCAGGCTATTCCAGATCCCTTTATAATGGCCTTTCATATCCCTCCCTCATTCTACTATACCCTTTCCCAATATTCTCTTTCTCTCTTCTCTTCACTTCCCTAGCCCATATCCAGTCTGCTTCTTTTTCTCCTGGCTCTGGACCCCTCTAGATGACTCTGGATGTTCTCGATTAACCACAATAAAAACCTTCCCCAAATCATGGAGTAGACACCATGGTGGTTTCCTTACTGCATCCTTCACATACTGTCTTATTCTGTCTACCTAAAAAGCTGGGATTACCCATGCTTGATAGTTTGATGTCTAGAATGAAGACCCAATACTAGCCCTCATACTCTGTTTACGATATGGGATGCTGGGGGATGATAGGAACTATCCAGCTTTTGTTCATGCCTCCTCTGTGATATCTGCAGTAGAACTGCTTGATTTAAATCATACAAGACAGAGAAAGAGAAAAGAGCAAGCAGATTTTTAGAAACTAGTCTGAATGTCAATCTGGAGGAAAGAAGAGATAGCAATGGATTGGAAGTCGACTCTAGAACTCCCTTCCCCCACCACAACTGCAGAACTACTTTGCAAAACTGGTGTTTCAGGGAGCCCCTAGGGGCCACCCAGGCACTGGGGGCTCTCCATTTGCCAGCCATAGAGATGACTCCTGGTACTTTGTCATTTTGTTTCGGATTTCACTTTTAAATCACTAGTAATATTAGGACAAGGTTAGGGCAAGGTGAAGTCACCTTCTGAAGCTTTCTTGATATCCATACAAGAAACTACTCTTCAAAAGCTTGTGTTTATCTTCTGGATTTTTCTTATAGAGGTAAAAAGTCTTTACCTCTATAAGATTACACACATAAACATTAAACACACATAAATACCATACTTCTCATGCCTTTATTTACCTCAGTGTAACTTGGGCATCTTTGCATATCAGCACACCTTGTTTCTCCCTTGCCCTATACTACTTTAAGGCCACATAGTATTCTAATAGGTGAGTATACTCTAACTGCTATTTCTTCAACTAAGATGCCTTTTATACAACAAGAGTGCTGTAGTGAACTTGTTTATCGTGATTCTCTGGACACTATTGTTAATGTATCCAAACCACTACCACTTTATCAAAATTCACTTTTAAATAGGAATGGGAGATGGCGCCTTACAACGAGTGCTGACATGCCTGAAGACCTGAGTTTGCACCTCCAAAACCCACATTCAAAAGACCAGATGCAGTCTGTAATTTGGAAACTGGATAGGCAGAGCCAAGCAGATCCCTGGGGCTTCCTGATAGTCTAGCCAGGTCAGTGAGATAACCCTGTCTCAACAAGGGAAGGGCACCAGACATGGGCCTCTGGCCTCTACATTTAAGCTCATTACGTGTACAGCATGCATGTGCCCAGTGAGTATCTGAGAGCACATTTTCTCACACAATGGAGAAATGGAGATGACTGAGTAAACAAATATGGTGGACGTTCAAGAGCAACCCATTCCAAACCTACCTGCTTGGCCAGGCCAGAGAAAAACAAAGCCAAACAACTAGGGCAACCTCTCTTACTGACCTCCAAAATCAACCTGCTTTCCTTCTGCAGCTCCATCCTTTTCCATCTCATTTCTTTTCCAGAATATTCTCAACCATGTCATGTCTACCTGCAGAATTATGGACTAGAAGGAGGGTCACTGCACTCTCCTGGGAAAGATGGAAGACTGTCCTCTGACCTTCCAAGCCTAAGGTTAAACATTACTATTCAGAAAAGAGACCTGGCTTAGTAAATGACCAGAGGGCTATATAATGTCAGTACCAGGCACCTCCCATGTGGAAATGTGAGCCCTGGAGGGCCTAGACCAGCAGTGTGAGATGCTACTGATATTGGAACTGTACTCAATACCTCACACTTTCAATCCAGGCTGAAATGTAAAGTTTTATGATCCGAGCAGACACAAAGACTTTTTCCACATGAAAAAATCCAGCTTCTTGTACTCTCAGGAAATGCACTTTATGAGGTAGATGAGGCTCTCTGTTTATGCCAACAGAAACAAGTCAGTCACTACTGCTTACTGGGATTTCAATTCACAACCATTGACCAGGGCCCTGGGGTGTCCTCAGACTGATGTGTCTTCCTGAGAAAGGACACCTACTCATCCAAAAAAAAGCAAGTCTATCTTTGTCTCTGAAATAGAAAAATCACCTCCATGTTACCCAATGTATAGACCACCATCGTGTGTGCCTTTTACCTTGGTGTCCATTTGTTACCTGCCTCCCTCACCTCTTTTGAATATTCATTCCATCTATGCTTTGACTCTACACCTCCTCCCACTCAGTCTCGGTCAGCACCCTAATAAAACCTTCAGGGTCATAGAGGGAGTAAGTGACCAAGAGAGTGAGGGCCACTTAGATGCTGGGGGTAAGAAAAATGAAATAAGCAATTCTTCATATTGCCATATTTTACTGCTTCTGATGAGCATCAAAACTGAACTGTGGTGATATGTTAAATATTTAATAAAACCGGGAATATCAAGAGATCAACCCACAGTCAAAACTAGGCAAAGTTAGCTCCGGGAGTTCCAGGGATAACAGAGCAGTGGTAACTTACCAGCTCCAGGAGTTCTGGATCTTTGAGTACAAGGCCAAACAGCTGCGCTTCAATGGCACACACCTTTAATCCCAGCACAGAGAAAGCCAGGAGTGGTGACCTATGCATTTAATCCCATAACTCCAGAGACACAGATCTTTCTGTGAGTTCAAGGCTGACTACCAAATAGAGTAACTCACACCTTTAATCTTAACCTGGATGGGATACAGCTTGGTGAAGAGAGTATTTAAGGCGGGCTTAGGAAAACAGCAGCAATTAGAAGCCACCAGGAGCCAAGCTGAGGAAGCTGGAAGATAGCTGGGTGAGATTTGACTGTGGTGTCAAATCTCTGATATTTCAGCCTTTCCCCGATATCTGGCTCTGAGTTTCTTTTAATACAACCAGAATTCATGCGACACTGAACCACCCTTAAGTCTGTGGGACTGTGCTCCTGCCAGGCTCTGAGCTCCTCTGTGCCCACCCTGGCCCACATTCCACATTCTATAGCCATCACCAAGTCCAGGCAGTTGCTCCACAAATGACCCGGATTTGTATGTCCCCTTCCTCTGGGTAAAACCCAAGACATTGGCTAAATTCTGCTTTCATGAATGCGTGTTTCAGAACCCATTATTTGGCATTTATGTAAAATTTAAAGTTAAGGTTAAAATTCACCTAGTGTTTTCATTTGCTACATCAGTGAAGCCATCCCTCAGGCCTGTCTTTCTGAAGTACTGCTGCTTGCTAAGATGTGGCAACTGCAAGGGAGAGGGTGTCTGTGGGGGCAGAAGCTGCAGGGTCTCCAGTAACACTGGTTCAGACTGAAGATGATGAGGGGAATGGGATCCAGACGGAGCTTCTATACACACTGTGTTACAGGGGATGCGAGAGGCAAGTCTGCACTAGGAAGTGACATCATTAAACAAAATTTTAAATATTGAGTATGGAGAGCAAGCAATTCCATACTTCTTTAAACACTGTAAGTGCAAGCAATCTCCTGGGGCCTTCACTGTGGAAGGAGGAAATTCCAACCATTGCTGATGGCTCCATTTCCAGTCTGCTTATTACACTCACCCTTCAACAAAGCCAGACCAGGCAAAAGCCTTAACCCCAGGGGGAGGAGAGGAATGTGAGCAAGCTGCAGGTATGTGAGAGCCATTTGGGAGAGGAATAGTTCAACAATTACACTAGACTCACTGGCCAGCAAGGTTCAGAGACCTGCCTGTCTCCAACCACTGAGGTTAGGATGTGTGGCTACACTGACTTCTAAATGGGTGATGAGGATCTGAAGTCAGAGCCTCATGATTGCCGTGGCAAGCTTTTTACTACAGGATAGCCTCCCCTAACTCCCACGCTCTAGAAAGACATTTATTACTGTTATTACTTTAAATAATATGTATCTGCTTATGAGTACAGGGGCCCATGGAGTTCAGACATTGGGGCCCCTGGAACTGGAGTTACAGGCAGCTATGAGCCAGTCAACATGGCTGTTAGGAATTGTACTTAGGGCCTCTACAAGAACATTTCAGACTCTAAACTACTATGCTGTCTCTACAGGGACTAAATGGTGCTGTGTACAAACTTCAACATCCCTGAACGATGCTGTAGGACTCCAGCCTGCCCTTTTCCCCATCCCCCACCTAGCACTATTGCATCATGGGTAAGAGTCCATCACAGATAGCAAGGGACAGTATCATTTTCTACAACCTCAGGACAAATAATAACTTGCTTAAAATGTGTTTCAAGAAGAGGGGGGTGGAGACAGCAGCGTATAAGAGGGTGAATATGGTGAAATGCATTAGACACACATGTGAAGCTAGACTAATGAACCAAGATTTTTCTGACCAATGTACACTAATGAAGTGTTTTAAAATTGCACTTGAAGAGAATGCCAGTGAGAAGAGGGGGGCTAAAAAAGAAAGAGAAAGGAAAAGAAGACCTACCCTGCTCAATATATGTATCATCAAAACCACAAGGGTAACAAGAACCTACAAATTGCTGGTTATATATGACTCTCCACTTGAAGTTAGGGGCTAAATATAGACCCAGAGCGTCCTCAGAAAACCTCCAGGGCCCTTTCTAACCAAGGTGCTCACCTCTAGACTGTCCTCGTCTTAGTAAGAGGCCTGATCACCAAGGTCATCGGAGGAGACAGGCTGTTGAATCCCAGTGACACTAACCTGAACGGGATAAAATATTGCCTGCAGGGTGGGGAGAGTCTCGGTGAAGAAGTGATCCCAGACTTCAGCCAGAACCTCAATGCGACTATCACCTACACACACGAGAGAAGAGAAGATGTCATCAGTCACAGCAGAGGCCACAAGGCAGCTCCTCCTCAAATAGAAGTCGCATAGGCTAGGGAACTTGTAGCTAGGAGCTGCTGACACCCACGATCACAGTTACAGAACTACAAGGTCTTTGTCCTTGCTAAGGCATCAGAAGATTTCCCCATAGGATTCATACAGCAACTGAAATTCAACATCACTAGTGCGATTCTGGATGTAAGTTGAGGAGCAGTGAGAGGCTGTCTGAGCCATAAAGTACGATAGCAATCAATGTAGCATGAGTTAGTATCAGGGTTCACATGGTAGAAGCTCAGGTCCCAGTATGGTGGGTAGGGAGTGGAACTGCACACCTGAAATCCCAGTACCTAGAAGGTAGAAGCAAAAGATTCATGATTTTGAGGCCAGCCTGGGCTATGTACCATGAGCTAGAGGTTAGCCTGGGCTCTGCTGCAAAGGTATTTTTAAGAGGCGTGACCCAGTCTGAGGTCACTGGGATCCTTGCCTTTGGAACAGATCAGTGTTAGGATTCAGAGTGAGGCCCCTTTGGGAAAGGTTTTGAAAATGATCTGGTCTCTGGCTTCTCCTCTGGCTTCCCATATGATCCCTTCTACACTTGCCTGTCACCACAATGCCACTTTCCTTGAGGCTCCTACCAGAGGACACACCAGTGTCTGAGCCTCCAAGTCAGTGAGCCAAGTCAACTTCTTATTTATAAAGTGACCTTGGGTATTCTGTTGTAGTAAAATTCAGTGGGAAGCCTCAAGTGAAAACACACAATGCGCTTTTCTATTCCCAAACTGAGAAAAGGGAAGTGAAGATTTCAAATCGTGTGACAAAATCCATGAGTGCTTTGCTTATAGCTTTTCAGACACTGTGCTAAACTACTGATCAATATGATGTGAGCAGGCCCTGTTACCCCATCTTACAGACTGAGAGACACCAAGTAACTGGGATAATAACACACAGCTCAAAGGCAAAGTTAGGGACCCTGACTTCTAGTCTTTATCTGATTGTTCTGAAGACTACACAGTTATATACTAATCTGTTTGCAAAGTTATATACTACTCTGTTTGCACAGTTGTACACTGCTCTGTTTGCAATTATACACTGCACTGTTTTCACAGTTGCACACTGGTCTGTTTGCAGTAACATACCTTGGCCTGATTCTGGGTTTGAGCTGTCAGGTGAGAAGCAGAGAGAAGATCTACAGTATCACCTTCACCCACTCTTGTACCAAAGCTTGGAAGAACCTTCTGACTCTGCCTGCTCACCCCAGCACCAGGAAGCCAAGTGCCACCCACAGGCTAAAGGACACAGGTCACCTCTGTCACCTCATGCCACTGACGGGATGTGAGAGGAGGGAGTCTGGTTGAAGTAGCAGCTGCTTAATGACCTAGATGCCAGAGCTTATGGGCTACTGTCTGCTCATCGTGAGCACAGAAACTGGGTCAGCCAAGACAAGACACCAGGAGACGTGTTTGGCAAAACACCACTAGTTCCATGGAACGAATCTTGATAGATTCATTTAGTGTCTTCTGTCTATTAAGTTAATGGCCAATAAAAGCAGTAGCTGGAAAGAAAGCACAGAACAAGGGCACAGCTAGTCGCTAACAGCTGCGGGGAGGTCAGCATGAATGCAGACCTGTGACATGCTCAGTTTTTCCTGGCAAAGCCCTTGCTGGAATTGTCCTTAGGTAGAACTTGAGAGGCTGAGATAGGTTTGTACTCACGCAAGTTTGTCCTTCTTACATTTTAGGTACAGAGCACCAAGCCAGACACATCAATCAATAAACCACTATGTAAATGTTGTCAGGGTAAAGAATGGCAAGTGCCAAATGTGTAGGTTTTTACATGTGTCAGGGCTCCAGGGGCAGGAGGTTCCTATCAGACCCAAACAGGTGGCCTTACAAAGCAAGCCTTTCTAGTTAGTGGGAACATTTTTGTTTTCTCTTAGGAGAAGGACACTTCTACAATGAACCTTCTGACTCTGCCTGCTCACCCCAGCACCAGGAAGCCAAGTGCCACCCACAGGCTAAAGGACACAGGTCACACAGCCAAGAGGCTCTGCCTCCCTCTCCCAAGCCTTCATCCTCAACTAGTCCCTGATTTGATCTCAGCCCCTTATATTCACCAGGCTTCTTCACAGCACAGAGCCTTTGCACATGATAATTCCTGCCCAGACTTCTCTTTCTCGCCCTTTTTGCCTAACTAGACTGTTAATCTTCCCTGTTTCAGCTCAGATTTTATTCTTACAGTCTGACTTTATTCCTCCAGCTAAGTAAACCCCCTCCTGTGTATACTAGTAGTACTACTCTTGGTTACACACACAGCCAACCACTCACACATGTTTGACATACTAATATGTGGTGATTGATTCATATCTGTTCCCATTTCCAGTTTAGCAGCCGTGGAATGTAGTAAAGGACCTGGCATTCAGTAAGTGACTGATCAGCCTCACAGAACCATCTTTCAGATGTAAGCAATGCTCATCCGCTGTGGGGATGAGGCAGGGAAATCAAAGGGGCCTCTGGCTACCTAAATCCAAACTGACCCTTGAAGAGGAATAAAGACTGTTCTGGCCTCTTTGTTCATAAACCTTACCTGAAGCCTTCTATAATGAAGGGAAGGAGGGAGAGGCCTGTGGTACAGGACTGTGCCTACTTCCATGCTAACATGATGGCCTCAAGGAGTCTTTCCACCCTAGAGCTTAGAGGTACCTTCTGGGAGGCTAGATCTAACTGATGGCTAGAAAGGTCAGGAAGGAAAGAAGGTTCCAGAAAGTGTTCTGTGAGAGCAGCAGGCATGGACCAATAAAGACAGAAAGACGTAAAGGAAACAGGTGGTAGCTTTATTTCCAGAAATAGCCTACAAGTCAGAGTCAGCTTCCTATGCAGATGAAGGTTTGAATGGAAGGTTCTAGATGTTCGTCATTGACTCTGCCCTCTGATATACCACAGGAGTTAGAGCAGCAGCAACACATAAAAACATCCTGAAAAGCAAGGCCAGTGCCAGTGTAGAAAGGACTGACAACAACATAATGTCCACTGTCCACCAGCTATCATCAAGTATAGCTGAATACAATAACAAACCCAAGTACAAGCAGGAAGGGGCCAGCAGACCATCACCTAGGACTAGCACAGGGCATCCTAGTTATTCTTAAATTTCATTTTTTGTGACAGAAGAACCTTCCCAACTGAACAAAACTGTACTTGAGGTTCTAATACATGAAATTAAGGAATAGAATCATTCTGTTCAAAGATGAGAACATCTCTTAAATGTTCTTCTGTGCCTGTTCAGCGTGCAGGAAGGGCACCAATACCCCAACCTGAGACTAGGAAGCCTCGTGGGAATCATCACCAGGTCCCTGGCCATGCCTTGGGTTAACAAGCATAAAACCTTGGATGATCATTGGTCATCCCATCTACGCTGTCTCTGAATTTCCACTCTTGAGTTCATCTCTGGTGATGGTCATTTGTACCCACACGTCTACATTTCATATTTAAAGGCATCGGATTCTTACTCAATGTCTATTTCACAGAACTGGTTTGACACATTTCCAAGAGTTGTAATAGCTCGCCAGAAGACTAACACACAAGCTGAGTGGCCAGGAACAAATGCTCTGTCTCTCCCCTGACTGGAGGAATACCTTCAACATCTGTGTACTAACCTGACTTGCAGACACAAACAGACTAACTTCCTGGTCAAAACAAGTCACCACTGATGGATGAAGCAAATGTTATGTAGCTATATCCTGGAGTATATGACTTCAAAAACACATGGTATCTTCTAACATTTGACAACACATATGGTCCAGTAAAAAGAACCATTTACAAAACTGCAACTACTGTATGATTCTTCCTAGTCAAAATTCTGGAAGCAAGGTGTGAATGATGGTTATGAAAACATGAGGCCTCAATGGTATGGAGTTTACAGTTTCAAAGTGAAAAACTGCAGGCCACAACACAGAGATGAGAAAAGTTAGCACGGTGTACTGTGAAGTGGGTCAACTTGGGATGAGACAGACAGACAGACAGACAGACAGACAGAGACAGACCTCAGTGGAATTAAAGGGATGATCTGTTTGTTCCTTTAAGACTACCTCTCTTCTCCAGTCAGTTTCTTTCCATCCAGTCAGTTAGATTCTAAAACCACATATACCAAGAAATCTCTCATCTTTTCATCTTTCAGACCACATCTCATTGAGCTTGCTTGTCCTAATGTCGCCCAAATGAGGAGCACTTCTGTCTACTGTGATTCCAGGAAATATATTGCAACAGTGGATGAGAACAGCCTGGAGCAGACCAGAGTGACCAGCAGCATCTATGGGAAAGCAGCTGCTCTATCCCTCCAGAGGATACCACCTGGATCCATCCATGTAAACCCCTTACCCAGGTCTCCAATAAGTCACCCCATCCCAATCCATCTTTGCAGAGACAGTCTGGGTTGCACAGACAGGGGCAGCTGGTTCAAACCACTGAATGTAGCGGGAAGCAGGGTGACTCACTCCCCAGGAGTCTGGTGCCTTCAGACAGAAGCAGCTCAGCTGTGCAAACAGCGGGGAGGCAGAGTCACAGCCATGCCCCAGGGCCTCGTACTTGCCTTCACACTGCTCGATCTTCTCCTCCACAAAGGACAGTCCTTTTGCAAGAAGCTGGTTCTGCCAAAAGAGAACAAAGAGCACAAAAGCTGGGAGACGCTGAGGGGAAGTGACCAGCCCTCCTCAGATTCCTACTCACGGCACAGACTTTCCAGGCTTGCTGTGCCAGTCAGACCTCCATGTTTAAGAAGTCCTTTGTCCTCCCAGAAGGGCAACATCTCAGAGGAAGACTGTGAGACACCACACAGTCAAAGGGCAGCAGTAAGTGAAAAGCCAAATGCAGTCAACACTCAAGCTCTCAAACTAAGAGGCACAGAAGGGGTACAGCCCCATTCATTGTTGAGCCCAATGTCCTGGAGGCCCTGATGACTTACACCATATGGAGAGCCCAGAGAAGTGAGAAATTAAACAGAGATAGATTTTTTTTCTTGATAAAAGTAAGTTCAAAGGCAGGCATGGTGGTATATGCCTTTAATCCTAGAACCCAAGAGGCAGAAGCAGGTGGATCTCTGGTGAGTTCAAGGCTAGCCTGGTCTAAATAGTGAAGTTTTGTTTGTTTTATTTTTTCCAAACAGCCAGGGCTACAAAGGAAGACCCCATCTTAAAAAAAAAAAAAAAAAAGGAAGGAAGGGAAAGAAAGAAAAAAGAAATTAATTCAGGGATCTGGAAAGTGGCTCTGTGGCTCTGCATCTCCTAAGGACCCAGGTTTGAATCCCCTGCCCACATTATGTAGCTCAAAATTGCCAGTTCTCTGTAAGCACCTGCTGTCATTACGCAAATACTTACACATAGACATAGGAAGGCACATCACTAATAAATAAATTAAAAATCTAAAAAGAATAAATTTGGGGTTCTCACACTTAACACAACAGATCATATGCAAACTCTTAGGCAGCAGTGAGTATCCATCCGTTAACAACGGGGTACATGGAAGAGTTGTAGAGAGCGCCCGGCTAAGTTCTTTCCGCTCTCAACCAGCATGTATCAGAGAATGAGAATCTTTCACACTTCAGCTTGGTGAGTGGGACTGCCCTCACTTACCAATGGCTGCAGGCCTATAGCAGACCAAACTGCCCTTCCAGGTTCCAGAAGGGATGCTCTTTTCACTCTGCCCTGTGATCCTAACATGCAGATCCACCCCTGTGTAAGGGGATGATCACTGTCTGCCTGGTACCTCTCCAGGCTTCCTTCATTAGCATATCAACAACTTGTGCTCTGTCCTGAGAGCAAAGATAATACAGACAACAGAACCCAATGCTCTCTGCACACTGCCCATTACAAAACCCCAATTCCTAATCAGTCACCTTAGTTTCTTCTGCTGTAATAAAACACCACGGCCAAAGCAACTTGAGAGGGGAAATGTTTATTTGGTTGATATATTCTGAGTCACAGTCCACTGAGGGAAGTCAACGCAGGAACTCAAATAGGGCAGGAATCCGGAGGCAGGAGCTGATGCAGAGGCTCTATTTGAGCTCCTGCTCCTCATGGCTTGCTCAGTTTTTCTTACAGAATCAAGAACTGCCAGCCCAGGGGCAGCACAACCCATCACGAGCTGGGCCCTCCCCCATTAATCACTAATTTTAAGATGTCCTATAGTATAGCTTTCCTACAGTCCAATCTTATGCAGGTGTTTCCTCAACTGAGATGACTCTAGCCTGGATCAAGGTGACATAAAAACTAGTCCATGATGATGGCAGTGTGTGTGGTTGAATGAGAAGAATGTAGGTACCACATAGGCTCAGGTCCTGCTCAGCTAGTGACATATTTAGTTCGCTAGTCAGTCACTTACAGACAGGGTCTCACTATGTAGCCCAGGCTGGTCTCAAACTTGTAATCTCCTTCCTCTGCTTCCTGAGTACTGGGATGACAGGTATGTGCTTCTAGCCCTGCCTAGCTTTCATTAATTTTCTTCACTAACTGTATTAATTTTATTATGTTTTTAATAATCTAATATATTTTATTTTTAAAATATTTATGTTTATTATTTGTAATTATGCATCTCTGTCTGCATGTGTGGGAGTGTGAACACATGAGTATAGTTCTTACAAAGGCCAGAGGCATTAGATCCCCTGGAGCTGGAGTTACAGGTAGGTGTGGGTGGTGGGAACTGAACTTAGGTTCTGTGCAGGAGTGGGAGGCACTCTTAACTGACTCACCATCTCTCCAGCCCCATACTTTACATTTTTAATGGGCACATAAAATAATTGTATATTTTTGACCTTTAAATGCCTGTATGTAATAAGTAGTGATGAGCTCACAGTAACTGGCATATCTCAGATATTCAGTATTTCTTTATGTTTTGAGCATTTAAAATCTTCATTATCACAATACCACTGGCATATCATTAAGTTGTTACAAAAGCTAATGACTATAGAAACATACACATACATCTTTAATGGTTAGTGACAGAAGTAGCAATAGCCTAACATCTTCCCAGGAATGAGAAGTAAAGATAGTCAGTGATAGAAGGGACTTTAACCAGTGTACTGAGAGTTTGTGGGGAGTATGTGTGTATGTATGCATGGGTCTGTGTGCGGTGCACTTCTCTCTCTTCTCCATTAATGAACCTAAAGATCACTATTTTCTTTTGTATTTGTTTTTTAATTATTATATATACAGTGTACAGAAGAGGACACCAGATCTCATTATAGATGTTTGTGAGCCACCATGTGGTTGCTGGGAATTAACTCAGGACCATCTGGAAGAACAGTCAGTGCTTTTAACCTCTGAGCCATCTCTCCAGCCCCTAAGATTACTATTTTCAACAAGAGCATTTACTTAGACAGCAAGCTCCACCATCCCCCTGCCTCTGCCTTCCAAGCACTGCGGTTAAAGCCCACACAACCAGGCCTGGCTTTTCATAGGTGTTGGGGGTTCAAACTCAGGACCTCATGTTTGCACAACAAACACATTACCCACTGAACCTCTCCAGTCTCTGCACCAAGGCAGTTTATCAAAAGATTTATAACATTTCTGTGACAGATACACATGATCCAGATTATAAAAATCCCAGAGATTCAGATATGACCCAATTTTAAAATGTAATTGTCCACTGTTTAATTTCAAGTTGGCAGGTGGGACTTCAAATCACATTTCAAATAATAGCATACTGGAACATACCAATTTTGTTGGAGGCAGGGGAAAAAAAACTGTTCATCACAAAATACTATGGACTAAATAGGCAATTAAAACAGAGCCCAAACCTCTTCTCCAGCTCTGGTCCAGCAAAGGCATCCTGCCTCTAGGTCAGAAATCAAGAACACAGCCTGAAGTCTGCTGGTCCAGACCTCCTCCTAGCAACCAAGATGGATGTGAAGGATTATTCAGATGAGGCAAAAGGACAGTCCCTCCATGTGAGCCAAATTCCATTGTGACTTTGAAATTATCTGTCCCAGCACTTCCTCTGAGTCAGTCCAGGTGAGGTTCTCAGAACATCACCTCTGCACTGTGCAAGACTTCTGACGTCAACAATGGTACCCTAGCCTCCCTCTGGAACAAGCCTGTGAGCTCTCCTGAATCACATTTCCAAGGCACATATTTGAGTGCCACCAAGACTGCTTCCAGGAGGGGTTTATATCATCTTGTTCCACTCTCTGATTACCTACACTAAGGGAAGAGGCAGTAAACTAGGATGCTGAGCATATTTAAAAAAAAAAAAAAATTAGTCCAGGCTATAACATGAATTAATACTTCCAGGGCTAGGGAACTGTGTCAGTAGGTAAGAGGTACTTGCTACGTAAACATGAGGCCCTGAGTGTAAATCCCCAGCACTCATGCCAGGAGTGTGGCAGGAAGTATTTAGAACCCCAGCGCTGTAGGGGTTGGGGCAGGAGGCTAGTAGTCTGCCAGCCTAGCACAAGGTTTAGTAAGAGATTCAGCCACAAAGGATTAAGGTGAGGAGTGAGAGGTAGGACATCTGACATCCTTCCTCTGGCTTCCAAATGCACACTGACCGACACAGGAACATACCCAGCCACGAATACTCAGATAAAACACACACACACAAACTAAATATATGCTCTTGGCTTTTAGCCCCTCGAGGACAAGAATAATTTCTAACTTTAGTTCTCCACTCCCCAGCT
Organism: Sigmodon hispidus; assembly: GCA_004025045.1. Taxonomy (NCBI): domain Eukaryota; kingdom Metazoa; phylum Chordata; class Mammalia; order Rodentia; family Cricetidae; genus Sigmodon; species Sigmodon hispidus. Next base: position 86,514 of record PVIH01003171.1, on the reverse strand, counting down.
GGTGCTTGGCAAATCTTTGTTGAACTCAATCAACTGCCTATTTTGGTGACAAGAATTATTTTGTATTTTTAAGGAGCCAAAATAAGAAACAGAATGTTCTTACGGGGCTCGAGGAGGTGACATAAGGTCCCTAAATCTATCACTATTTTCTTCATTTTATAAAAATTCCTTTGTCCAGATCAGAAGAAATAAATTCCACCAGATGACACAGAGCCTCCTTCCTGGTTTCTGGTCTTCCCCCTTCAAGGAGATATTGGAAGGAAAATTGTGTGTTTCCAAGGAAAGGGAGTTACTTCTGGCTTAAGGGGAAAATGACATAGAAAACATTTTTTTCTAAGGCTTTCATGATCCACAGCAAAGAAATTCTATAGTTTGGTTCAAAACAAAAATGTGGGGTCTGAAGGAGCCTTTCGGGCCATCTACTGCTTCTCCTGCGGTCTCCTCACACACAGATTCGCTGATATTTAGGGAGCTCCATTTTCCAAGAAGCTAACCGCCTTGAAAAGCATGCCACAAACGCTTTGATCTTCCTGTAACTGAGCTTAGGTTAGAGTTTCCTTCCCCAGATTCCAACCCGCAGGAATGCAGCTCAGATTCCACTAGGAATTCCTCCTCCTCCAGTGCCTGCTGCATCCTGCAGGATTCTCAGGAGCAGCCCAGCACCCAGCTTCCCTTCCTCCGGAGAACTGCTGCCGAGACCCTCTTCTCATTCACACACTAACTTGACCACAGCCAAAATCTCTGCTCAGCTGCCTGGACTGCTCCTGTCCCCATGCCCTTCCAGGAACCCCACTGATCTAGAGTCTTCCCTCTCATGAATGTGCAGTCATAATCCCGCACTCCTGTGGATCCTGCATCTCTTAAGGTCTAGCATTTGAAGGGTGCTGCAATGGGAGTTCAGTGCTCTGTCATCTGTTAAGTCTCTCCCTCTGTGTGTGTGTGTGTGTGTGTGTGTGTGTGTGTGTGTGTTTGTATGTTGTGAGGTATGGTGAGACATGGTAACACAAAAACACAAGGAGTCAGAGCCACCACCTCCCAGGAGGAGTTTGCAGGTCTTCATGTCCCGATGTCTGGGCCACACTCTGAGGGACCACAGCTACCCCTCAGGTGGTAATGAGTTGGTGTTAGTAGGTCTAGGCATGGTACAAAGAGGACAGGCTTGGACACATTTCTACTAATTCTTGACAGAAGCATGGTGACACCCATCCCCACCAGGGTCTGCTACTGCTGTGACACATTTGCCAGGTAGACCTTGTTGTCTTCCACCCTCAACCCTGCCCTGTGACCTGTGTCACAGGGTGCAGATTTTGAAGACTTCTTTGGGGTTACCTGACTTGTGTATGTAGCAGTGGCAAACCCAAGGGAAGGAAATGAAAGTCCATACCCCATCCACAGCCACACTGTCATCAAGTACTGGGCTCTGCAGCTTATGAAGCCCACATCACCACCCTCTACTTCACCTAAGAAGTTACCAATTTGGCATCTATGAGACTTAGGCCTGCCTAAAGGTGCTGAGAGACAAAAACCAAAGATGGGAGAAAAAGGAAGAAAAAAAGGAAATGAGGGAGAGAAGGAAAGAGAGAACATGAGGGGAAAAATGAGAGGTAACTATTTTGTATTATTTTTCTAAACGTCTGTTCTTCCTGGACCTCAAGTCAAAGAATTCCCATCACTGACAAGGGCCTGAATCCAAAAGGTTCTTAGCAGACATTTGCTGCTAAGGAGTATGGATATAGTTAAAGACTCTACTTTTCTCTCCCTGTCCCGCGGCTCTCCCTAACCCTCCCCAGCCAGACAGCTTCAAATCACAAACCGCCACTTCATTAAATAGCAGCTCCTTAGGAAATGACTTGGGCCTTGGCAATGGGCCAGTTGTTACTTAACACATCCTTCTGGCATACCATCAGTGAACTTGGCCATGGACAAAACAGCACATTAATGAAGTGGCAGAAGGATCCGGAAGTGGAAAGAGCTAATATTTTTTTTTCCCTTAAGACACAGAGAAATGGGCTTCAAACAGAAAAATAAAGCTTGAAAAAAAATTCCAAAAGGGATGTTTGGAGGAAAGTATCCCAAGCCACCAGCCACTGATGGGGGGAAAAGATGAGCTTATCCTGGGCAGCTTGGGGCACAACGGAGGTGCTGAGATGAGCAGAAGAGAATAGGCATGTGTAGGGTACAGCCTGCCGACCATGTACATCAAGTAGGGTACCTCCCAATACAGTTGGAGGGACCCAGGAAAAAATAATCAAGAAGGCTAGGGAAGAAGAATGCCAGCCTCACCTTCCCAGGAGGAAGAATCCCATGCCAAACAGGATGCCAGGAGTGTTATCACCATTCCTGGCTTCCAGGGTGTTAGGAATAGGACACAGGGCCTCAAGTACATTTACCAAGCACTCTACAACTGAGCTACATACCTATCCTTCATTATAAGTCTCAAGAAAGCCTCCCATTTTATTTTTTTGACAGCCTCCCATATTAAACAAAAATTTGAAACAACCTGTACTTCTCATGACCATCGGACAGCTGACCACTTTTACTCATTTAAACAGCCCGTGTGCAGCACGTACCCAGACTGCTGCACCTCCACTTCGCCTCCTCACTAACCCTGCCTCATTCTAGTCCTTATCTGGTCTATAAGAAATTGCTCAATTTCATACATAATGGGCTCCTAGAGATATATTCTCACATACCAGACATGACTTCAAAGGAATCCTACTCCAGTAGAGCTGAGAAGGGCACTGAAGCCCAGAGCCACATCTCTTCAGAGCCACCTTCAGGTGATTTCTTTTTAGAGTTTTGTACCTATGCGTTCTTTTTCTTCACAATTAAAGATGCAGTAACCCAAATCCAATGAAGCCAATGATCCATTACTTCAGCATACCCATTGATTTTTTTCTTTATCTAAAAACTATTAAGGCCTGAAGTTATGAGTTTCAATACTCATGTTTCCACTTAGTTTCATATAGTGCACAATAAATATAGCCAACTAACTGTACAGAATTCATGCAGCTGCTTGGGAGACTAGAGGCAAGAAATCTGAGGGAAGGTCATTACCGCCTGACAGAGGATACTTTTTGGACCTCCCACTTACATAGCCGAGAACTCCTAGGCCATCCCGATGTTAGCAGACTTCACTATGTCTTTGTCCCAAACCCCAGTCAAACCTCAATCCTAGTGGCCTTCTCACCTAAAGACATAATCCTCACCAGCCTCGTTGTCAGAGCCCCTTTGTGCGGACTGGCCCCATTTTTAGCCTACAGAGTATGCATGGAATTCCCCTTCTTCCCAGAAGGCCACCTCACAATCTCCATTTCCTTTTGGGGAATCTTGCTTATTATAGAAGTCTTCTGAGATGGATCCAAAAGGGAACAGTACCTTTCACTCTCCCATTCAATTTAGATTTGAAAATCACAAGAGTTAGTCTCATCACCCTGTCCTATCAATATCTTAGAAGTCTCATTTTCTTTTTTTCTCTTTGTATTTGTCTTTTTATTTTCCCAGACTGTGTTTCTCTGTGTAGCACTGGCTATCCTGGAATTTATCCTGTATACCAGGCTGGCCCCTGCCAGCCTCTACCTCCTGAGTGCTGGGATTAAAGGTGTGTACCACCACTACCAAGCTAGATCCATTTTGACAATTATTTATTCATTTGTATTAATTTACTCTGGGCCTGATCTGAAGATTCTGCCATCATTGCCATCAGTCAATGCTACTGTGTGCACTGCTGATAGCAGATTCATTTATAATCCTGCACTGCTTACAATTTTAAACTCCATTCTGTCTAGGACCCCTCAACATGGGTCATCTCTCTCAGCTACTGCCAAGTGCACATTTCCCTAACACTGTGATGATCAGTCTTTTGCTGGGGCTCTTGCAGCAATTAAACACATGTATGCATATATATACATATATACATATATATGTGTTTATATACGTGTGTGCTAGCATGCACATGTGCATTTATACACACACACACACACACACACACACCTTTCCACCCTCCCCAACACTAACTCACCCAGACCCTTTCGTTTTAGCTCAAGTTTCTATATGAAGCAAAACTTCAGTCCCACCAAAAGAAAAAGAAAAAAAGAAAAAAAAAAAATGAAACCTTCTGGGCTTGGGGCAAGGTTGTTAGCAAATAGTATAACCTAGATGCAGAACTGAGAAAGTGGGGTATTGGACACCCTGCCCACATACACATACTTTGAACCACAGAAATACCTAACTATATCCAAAAATGTAGATCATTTTATAATATCCGTTTTCAAGCACGACAGAGAATCAATTATTCCTCCACGCAGTCTTCACTAGGATAGAGCTCTACTTAGAAACCTCAATTTTCCTCCCGGGTACAATTCAAAACAGACAGTAGGAACGTGCAGAAGGGAGTCAATACTGGAAATGTCAGAGATTTCTCTGGCCAGCGTCTCATGGAAATCCATGAAGGCTCCGGCATTCTCTCGGTGCAAAGCAGAGATAAGAAGCATTTTCCTATCTGCTGCCCCCCCCCAGCTCAGGTCATTTTCATTATTCTTCACTGTGCATGCTCTTTCTTTAAAATTGTAAAATGAAAACACTTGCCTTTGCTAGCAAAAGCAGAGCCTCAGACAGGAAGTGCTCTGTCTGAGGCTCTGCAAATGATGAGCTCTCACAGGGAGGGAAGAGTCTCAGGACGGGACAGACCTCACTTCCAAATGAAGGTGCAAGGGGATGGTGGTCTAAGGCTCACTAAGGAAGAGCACCAGGCCCAAGGAGTTTGTTTGCATTCTTCTCAGCAGCCAAGGGTTAGGGACTTTCCTGACAGGCTTTCGGGCCTCTGCTTCTCATAGGCCCCCACTTCCCTTCAGGTCCTTTGTTGGAGCCTCTTAAGGTTTCTCCCTGGAAATGAGACTGTCAGAAAGCCTCTGTGAGCCTCTTTCTCCTGTGGAGATTTCTTGTGCAGCTCTGGAAGCCTCCTCAGCAGTGCCCAGTCCCCGCCTTCCCATTTAAATGTCTCCTGAACCACTTTTACCATAGGAACCACCTGTGCCATTTTCTTTTATGTATCTGCTCTGCCCCCCCACCCCCGCCAAAAAAAAAAAAACAAAAAAACAAAAAAACAAAAACAAAAAAAAAACCCTACTTGTCAAAATTGTTATTATGTGTTAAAAGGAACAGTAACAACACCGACTTATCACAAGTGGAAAATAACTCACAGCAAACAAAATATTGTCACAGGACCTTAGCCACTCCCTAGTTAGAGATACTAAGTTCAAGGCCGAGTCCCTCTTCTTTAAATAAGGAGACTGCCACTTCCTGGAGAGGACAGCCTGAGACTCTCTGGCATGAATACAGAGCTAAAGGAAAAAAAAATTTTAAAGGGAAATTCTAAGCACCATGTTATTCATTGCTTTTGTATAGATCAGCAGGTGTCACTTCTGATATGTGTGATAAGACAATCAATCCTTCCTACCCTCCCTAGATCACTGGCAGAATATCCAATGTATGCTCTACAAAAAAAACACCAGAGGAGAGGTGGGGCTGTACACCCACAACTTAAAAAAACAACAAAAACAAAAACAAAAAAACACCCTAAAACTTCCATTAGTAGTGTGTCTAGGAGAGCCCTCCTCCAGTTTAGCACCCAAAGGAAAACCCCAGATTCAGAGGTCTGAAAATCAGTCCCCATACCACACCCTAAGAAGAAGACTCATCATTCACCAAACAGCTTCTCTGGTTAGAATCCTGATAGGAAATGACGTGTGGTTATTAGCTTTTAAGTATCTGGTATCTTTGTAAACAGTATTAGCCACCCTCCCAAAACCTCAGGGCTTCCCATACACACAAGTACCCACCCAGACACACCCTTCCTACTCAGGGGTAACCCCCAACGCCAAAAGATAGCTGACATTTATGACTAGACTGAAACCTGTCTCTTTCAAATGTCAAGGCAGAATGCAGCCAGGCCCAGCAGGGTTCTTCAGGACTGGTGTGGAAAAACTCTTCTCAGTAGCCTTGCTTCAAATCAATCAATAGAGACCACAGGGGGCCAAGTGAGGTAGAGGCTGACCTTTGAGTAAAGGGCAACTGAGAGGATTTACAGTTAGGACTCATTATCACATTCTGAGTCTTCAGGACACCGTCCTCCTCCCCAACACAGGCACACATAACAGATGCTGTGGTCCAAACATCTGAGGGGTGACCTGACTGGACTCCAGATTCCCACTGGATTTTGGTCTGTCCTGGTTTAGAGTTAGTGTTTCCTGAGTGTGTGTGTGTGTGTGTGTGTGTGTGTGTGTGTGTGTGTGTGTGTATGCTGACTAGTGTTAGCTGACCGACATCTGTCATTCTTTACAAGTGGACATTAGAGTCTGACATTTCTTAAAACTTGAGTAGAAAGACAAAATGATCTGCATTTTTAACAATAAAATTCTCTTCAAAAGGTTTTAAAATTGTGCTCTACTTGGACACAAAATAATCAAAACAAATTGCAACCAAGATTATATGTATTTTTTCATTTCCTTTCCATTCAAATGGATGGTCTGCACTTCAGAATAATAAATGAGAACCAGCATAAGCATAAATTTAATGAACACTATTACTCCCTTATTTTGTGCTAGCCAGTAAGGGCTTTGTAAATAACTATTTAGTCCCTCCCTATATGAACACTATGAGTATGTCCCAAAGATTAAGTCCTGCTTTTGGAGAATAGGAAACTGAAACAGAGAGAGAAACAGCAACTGGCTCATGGTAACACATTCAGTAAATGGCTGTGCTGGGCCCTGGATACCCTGCCTCAATGACCCATGGTCTTGACAACCATGCTATGTTGCCTACTACAGCTAACAGTGAGCTCTCCACTACTATTTCATGCAAGACACAAAATGAGGTAAAATGGGGTTGTTATTTTACAAAGGAGGAGACTGAGACAGACAGAATTAAAGCAGCTGGCCAAGCCTGCACTAGCTTGAGAAGTAGAGACTGACTTCATAGAAGTGTCACCTAATTGGTTACTCCCTGTCACCCGGCATTGCCACACAGCTTTGGTTAGAGTTAAGGAAGCAGCTGATGTCTATGGCTTAGAAACTGTTCTTTGCAGAGATCAGGCCCTTGAATTTCACAGCCTCACAACATTGTGTATGCAGGAGAAAGATTAGACTGGCAAACCTCATTCTGCCTTCGGTGAAACAGAGTGTGTCTAAAGGGCACGTGTACCTAAGTCAACTAAATACTGTTACACAGCACACGAGGGGCTTAGGACAGGAGTGGGACTGAAGGTTCTCTGGTGAAAGCTGTCTTCAGTAACAGGAAGCTGACTGTCTTTTTCCTCCTATGTCCCAGTGCATCTGCCCCAAGACTATGTGACATGGACCCACAAAACAGAAGGCAGACAGGAGAAAGAAGTGTCTTATAGAAAGCAGGCCATGCAGATGTTTGCACACACACAAACACTCCTTTTCTCACTTCTGTTTTACTCTGGAAACTTTTTTTTCCTCATAGAAGTACTTCGCATTCTTCTGTAAATTAATAAACACACATTGTAAAACTTCTGAGGCACAGTTCCTCATATAGTCAGGAGACAGCTAGACCCCAAATGAGCAACAATTATTAACAATATAAATGAATCCTGAGACCCAAAAGCCTGAGACTGACTGCAGGGGATCTGAGCTCCATTAACATCAGCAACCAAGCTGGCCCAGCAGTGCCCTGCAGCCACCACAGCACAGGACAAAAAAGGAACATCCAAATATGCAGTGGTGACTCCTCTGTTGATGTGCCAACCACAAGAATGATGGATGCTGGGACCCTCCGAGCTTACCTGGAAATAGTCTGTAATGAATGATCCAAGTTCACTCTTCAGCAGTCGCCTGGGGAGAGACAAACACAGAAGTCAGGCAGCTGCTGGTCTGACTATAGCTCCTGTAGACCAGTTCCAAAGGATGACAGAGGGCTCATCATTGATAGCAATGGATTTACCAATAGCACAGGGGTAGGCCAGAGGAGGGAGCACTCTTTCTTAGGTCCTGATAGGGCCCCCACCCCCAGTGCTACTGCAATGATAACATTTACAATCATTTTATAACCTAAAACACACTTTCCATACGTTCCGCATCGAAAGATCTAACATGTATGCAGGATGGTATAATTCCTATTAACTACTGGAGATAAAGAAATCATGCTCATCCTACATGTTAACTCAAGAGCCAAGGTTCAAACCTAGACCTTCTGCAAGCCAAACATCATCTTCTACAAGCCCACCTCTCCTTTCCTCTAACTCCAAAGATGTCCAGACTTGAAATTCACCTTGACAAAATTACAGGGTGGTCTCACCATTCATCCTGAATGAACTGAGGCAGTCTACAAAAGGGACCACAGTGAGAACTGGGTTTCTGGTTACCTAGGCAACACATTTACTGAGCTGCCCCATATGTTACCGCATACTGTTCCAGCACCAGGTTTACCAAGCTGAAGAAGACACACAAGTTTCTACGCTTAGGTGGAGGATGTGGGCAGACAGCATGCTAGTAAATATATTCACAAGGTAATGTCAAAGCATCTGAAGTGTTAAAGTAAATAAAGATTTGGACATCAGGCTTCTTCTCCCTGTGACAAATAATGGGCCTATCCCTACCCATCCATCTTGAATTCGGTCCAGACAAGGTAGAAAAAAGCTAAAAACAAGAAAAACTGGCTCCTGTAATCCAGTAAGTTCTCGAGGGAACAATGTCTCATCACTTCAGTGTCCTCATAGCCCCTCCCACGTGCTATGGTTATTAAGGAGCAAACACTCAACTTTCTGACAGTCTTGCTGGGTACCAACTTCCCTCCAAACACGCTCACACATGTCACTAAAGAACAAACTAAATTGCAGTCCCAGCAATGTGTCATTACGTGCATAAAACAGGACCAAGAATTTGGGGACAGAGCAAGAGAGAAACACTCATGTTTAAAATTTCCATAAAAGTTTGGAAAGCTGGAACACACAGAAAATCTCACCCCTTTCCCACAGCAGAAAACATGCTAGGTAGTAGAGGAAGCATTTTGAGATTCAACGTAATGGCAGGCAACATAAGAGCCACTAATCCAGCAATACACCCACCCCAGGGGTTCTCCAAGATGTGGGCAAATCCAGTGAGAGATGGAAACTTATTGGGCAGTGGCTAAAGGGATAGCTCAGCTGCTCTTGAAGGGGATCTAGGTCTGTTCCCAGCTCTCACACAGAGGCTCATGAGTCTGTACCCCTTTCTTATAGATGCTGCAGGGGAGGATCTGAGAAGGGGACTCTGTCAAAGAACACAGTAAGGGGCGGGGGCTGGAGAGATGGCTGAGCCATTTAGAGTACTGATGCTTCTTCTAGAGGTCCTGAGTTCAATTCCCAGCACCCACATGGCAGCTCACAACTGTCTGTAGTTCTGGTTCCCAGTTCCAGACAAACACCAAGGCAAATAAATAAATAAGTTTTTTGGTTTTTTATTTTTAAAAAAAAGGGGCTGGAGAGATGGCTCAGAGGTTAAGAACACTGATTGTTCTTCCTGAGGTTCTGAGTTCAATTCGCAGCAACCACATGGTGGCTCACAACCATCTATGATAACATTTGATACCCTCTTCTGTATACTGTAAACATAATAAATAAATAAACTTAGGGTGGAACAAAGCAACTGCCTAGTTCACCTGGCCATAGAAGAAAGTCTCCCAGATTATACTATATATAAATATACAACCATCTGTAACTCTAGTTCCAGAGGATCCTAAGCTCTCTTCTGGTCCCCGTGGGTAGTAGGCACACATGTAGTGCACATATATACACACAGACATACATTCATACACATAAAATAAAAATGAATAAATCTTTTTTAAAAGCTGAGAGCACAGCATAGGAGAAAAAAACCGAACAGAGCAGCTAGTGCCACAGGCATGAACATTTCAATGCAGAATAAGGCAAGGGGTCTGCTTCCAACCCAGAAGCAAAAATGCCTTCCTGACAGTTTTGTGGCCATTGGCAAGTAAGTCTCAAGACCATGAGGTGAAGTGGAAACGTAAAGAGCCATGTGCTATCAGCTAGCCCGTGTCTCAGGGACAATCAGATCTCAGGCTTCCTCCATCCATGTTGGAATTTTGACTGGCTGGAACTTGCATGAGTCTTGTGCAATCAGTCACAGCTGCTGTGAACTCTTAAGGCACCTTGATTTTTAGACACATGAAACACTTTCAAAATAACAGAAAACACAAGACTGTGTATGTGTCTTCCTTCCCTTCCCCAGGAAAGGGTTTGGGGAATACTGAAGCTGTGAAAGGAAATTAAGTAGGGCCAGATAACACTTTAGCAAACTGTAGTTTGTCCCCAAAGTTAGAGGGACTCAGGGCCCTAACATTATTACCCTAGTCTAATTCTATCTAGTCTGTGGGCCTTGAATAAGGTACCCCATGACACCAAGTACATTTCTATGTATATTCCTATACAAGCAGAAAGATATTCTAAAAGACTACTCAATGAGATACTGTTATTATAACATCTGTCTTTAAAAAGGAGGAAATGGGAACTAGGCTTTTGGGGTATAGTACGGAGTTTTCTCCTTGTATCTTTTTATAAGGCACACCATTGTGTGTGTGTGAGTGTGTGTGTGTGTGTGTGTGTAGGGGTGCATGCATGTTCATGTGTGTTCATGTGCATGTGATGACCAGAGGTCAACTTTAGGTATTCCTCAAGAGCCATCCATTTTTATTTTATGGGACAAGATCTTTTCCTTTTATTGGGACTCATTGGTCAATGATTCAACTAGGCTAGCTGACCAGCGGCGTCAGAGGCCCTCCTGGCTCTGCCTCCCTAGTCCTGTGATTACAAATGCACACACCATGCCCAACTATTCACATGGGAATGGAAGACCAAACTCAGGTCCATCTGCTTCTATAGAAACACTTTACCTCTGCATCATCTCTCCAGCTCCAAGCAGAACATTTTTGAACTGTATTAAAACAATGTTGTTCAAAATAACTTTTTCAAAGATTCTAAAATTAACAGCAACCTCAGCCAAGCTTACTGAGGACAGTCTGACACCCAAGAAAAAGCAGTGGGAGTAAGTTCCAAGCAAGGGCATGATATCAGGAAGCAGACACAGAGGCGACAGAATCCTGGAAGACCTGTGAGCCTGGGCTGGTAACTTGAGAATCACTGATCCAAGGAGAAGGAGGTGAGGAAGGAGGACCAGAGACAGGGGACAAGAGCAGTGCTAACTGGTCGACTTGTGGGTAGACCACAGCGAGTCAGGTTACACAGCTGCCTCTATACTATCTATTCTACTTGCCCTTGTCTAGCAAAGTGAGGACACCTCTTAAAAATAAAGTCTGCTTATGTGTCATCAGCCAAACTGAAAGCTGGAAGTTCTTTCTTTCACACTCCCACCTCATTCTATAACCATCCTGGCTGCAAGAAAACATTGGAAAGAAATACTTGCACCCCACCCCCAATAGCCCATCAGACTATTGAAACACTAGTTCCCAAGACATTGGAATTTCCCCAGGGATCTCATGTTCAAATGAGGAAAGTGCTGGCCCCTGGTGCCAGCCAAAGGGGACACCTGTCTCCCAGAAAAAAATGCATATAGTTTGTCAGCTTGTCAGACCACTTTATAGAATAATCTGGGGTTGAAATAATGATGGGTCAGTGATGGACAGGACCACACCCTGACAAGACTGTTTAATTATGCATACCTCTAGCCTTCTACTTAAGTTTAAATTAACCTTACACCAGGACCCTGACAATGGACTTGCGGAGCCACTAGATTTCTTTGCTCTCTTCTCCTCTTCTTTTTGTTTTTTTTTTTTGGAGACAGAGTTTTTCTGTATAACAGCTCTCCCTGTCCTAGAACTTGCTTTGTAGACCAGGCTAGCCTCGAGTTCAAAGATCCTCCTGCCTCTGCCTCCTGAGTACTGGTGTTAAAATCATGTGCCACAATGTCCAGCTTTTCTTTGTCCCTTTTCAACATTTCAATTGAATTAATCTCCTTTTTCTGCTTTTCATCATCACATGCTTTTTAAATTAGTTGTTGGTGACAAGTCTAGCTTGTTAGGGCAGCCAGAGCCCAGACTCTGACCCTAACTCAGGTAATACTGCTGTCTCCAGTGGAATCTAGTAATGTTCCTTTTATGAACACATTCTGTATATCCTCCCCACTAAAACAGAAAAGAGCAACTGACAGAGAGAACAGGAAACCTGCTAATTAATTCTTTGATCCATAATAATTTACTAGAAACCTGTTAGGTATAAAATGTGACGCTGGGCAAAGAAGAACATCAAAAAACAAGGGTTTCCTCCTCCCTGGTCACTCCCTCATTCAAGGCTGAAATTCTTTAAAAATAGGTCTAAGGGCCGAAGGTGGAAATCTAGAACCCAAGTTAAAACAAAGCAAGTGGTGCACACTTGCAACCCCAGAACTGAGGAAGTGGGAACAAGCAAGCCCCCTGGGGCTCCACGGCCAGACAGCCAGAAGTGGTGAGGCTGGTCTCTGAGACTCAGAAAACAAAATGAATGGTTCCTGAGAAATGACACCCAAGGTTGTCCTCTGGTCCTCACATAGGGGTGTGCCTGCACATCACATATATAAACACATATACACAAAGAAAGAGAGAGAGAGAAACCCATATACATGCAAACATACAACACATACATAGAGGTACATACACAGACATACATATATATACACAGCCGTGCCCATATACACCACACATGCACACCCACACCCACACACACACACACACACAGAGAGAGAGAGAGAGAGAGAGAGAGAGAGAGAGAGAGAGAGAGAGAGAAAGAGAGAGAGAAAGAGAGAATCACACACAATCACATTATAAGAGCTACTGGTCCAAATCACAGCAGGATAACACATCCCCCTCCCCTCTACACCACACCCTGGATCCCTGAATCACCAAGTTTATCAGATTCATGAGTAAAGCACAGACAGAGGAGATTCTCAGTACCTTGGCATAGGTTCCCATGAGACTCAGAATCTGGCAACCTACTTTCTATTTTCCCCCGTGTTCTCTGAGGTTTCTTCCTTGTCAACAGAAATGCAATTATTTGCTGGAACAAATTAAAATAATAAGAAATAAAAACAAACTGTACCTAGGATGGTGTCTCTTTTACTAAGTTAATTTATTATTCATGTGTGTCAAGCCCTGATATGCATAACCTTTGTGTTTCTGTATTTTAGCCTAAGCAATATTTGCAGAGGAGCATAAACAGCCCCACTTGTAACCAAGATGCTAACCGTGGAGTCAGCAGCTCATTAAATCTGGAAGCTGCTGCCTGGGTCTGAATACTGATGGCCACTTCCCTGCTAATGATAGCAGAAAGCAGGCAAATGCACCCAACTGTCTTACTTCCAATCCTCAGAGAATGTGGGATAGTGAGATCCCCACAGGACGACAGCAAGATGCAAGTGAGTTCATCTTTGAGATGATTTTGTGGACATGCTCCTGGCTTGGCAAGGGTGAGTCATGAGAATTCTACCAGGTCTGCCTGACCCTGAAGCCTACAGCCCTACCATCCAACCCTTCCTCTTCTTCTTGATTCCTGACCAGGCCAACAGGGAGGCCTTGCTCAACCTCAGATTCAGGCCCCAAGAAACCAGTGAATGGAACAGCATGGTAGACCCCAGAGCATAGCACTCAAAAGGCTAACAGGTAAACATCATGTGGGAAAAGGGGTTGTGGTGGCTGCAGGTTGATGTGAAAGGAGCTTTTGGTCAGGCCACACCTACATGATCAGTTTCACATTCCCAGACCCCAGGCTTCATTTGACAACAGAGTTGTGCTCAGAGCCACTCCACCACAAGCAGCTGAGCAATAGGAAGGAAACGTTTATGTGGAGCATGTGAGCCCAGTGAAAGCAGAAACAGCATGAAGTTCAGTTAGAAGCCAAAAGGAGCCACAACAGGGGGAAAGGGGAACAATTTACTGGGCTACACTGTGTCACACATCCATCACTGCCCAGGCTGCCCAGCTGAGCTGCCACCCCAGTTCACAGGACTTCCTGTGGTTACACAAAGCCTCCATCTTCTTCTCACAGCATGCTGTCAACAGTCTCCACTCATGTTGGTTGGGAGGTAAAGCAGGCAGCTGCGGAGTTGGGTTCCAGCCAGCAGAGACACAAGCCAGAAGGCACAAGTTTCTGAGAAGCTATCAAAACACCAGCCACCATCTCCACTGCATATAGAAGAGGAGTGGAGAATCTGGAAGCCTCTGCTGAGAGCTTGCTCTAATGTCTTCCCAGGTTAACATCAGGGATAAAGAGACCGCTTTGGACAGGTGTCACCATTCAGCCAAGATGGGTCAAGAGAGTAATACTGGTTGTTAAATATTTGGCTACCTCAAGTTCTCCCAAGGTTCCTTTGGAGGATCCACCTCTACTGTTTTAAAGTCCAGGAAAAGTAAGGCCCTCCAGGTAGGGCTCCAAACCAAATGTTTTAGCTGTGTCCATCCAATCTGACCGTTCTTCTCTTAAGAACCCTACCTAGGGGCTGGAGAGATTGCTCAGAGGTTAAGAGCACTGACTGTTCTTCTAGAAGGTCTGAGTTCAATTCCCAGCAACCACATCGTTGCTCACAACCATCTATAATGTGATCTGGTACCTTCTTCTGTATATTGTATACATAATAAATATTTAAAAAAAAAAAGAGCCGGGGCTGGAGAGATGGCTCAGCGGTTAAGAGCACCGTCTGCTCTTCCAGAGGACCCGGGTTCGATTCCCAGCACCCACATGGCAGCTAACAACTGTCTGTAGTTCCAGTTCCAGGCAAACACCAAGGCAAATAAATAAATAATAAATAAATAAAGTGGTTTTTTTTAAAAAAAAAAAAAAAAAGAGCCTTACCTACTAGCTACAACAGGACTTGTTTGGAGGCAGCAGCCTTTTAAGTAGTAACAGAAAAACTCCCCTTTCAAAGTTCTTTGGCCTATTCCACTCGGGTGCACTAGGTAAGGCATAGTGCTACCAGTTCCACATATCTCTGCACCCCAGTGGGTATCAGTGGAGACACTGAGGAGAAAGGAAACACCCAACAATGGGCACATGCTAAACTCCTAATTATGAGAAACACACTGTGTGGGATAACTTGCACACACTTCACTGTGTGGGATAACCTGCACACACTTCACTGTGTGGGATAACCTGCACACACTTGAATACTCCAACATCCTTCCTGCTGGGAGTCTCCTCCACTGCTGTCCTCTGCCCATGGAGGAGTAACACTCAGAGAAAGCAAATGGAGGTGGTGTATCATATCTACAGAGGAAGAAGGCAAACTGGAGAGAGTGGCTGATCGAAATTCTTCTAAAACAACAGGCAAGTCTCAAACCCTCATGACTGACCCAAGGCCAGGCTGTGGGTCTAATATGGCCAGATTAGAACTTTCCAGAAAGTCTAGAAATCTTGGCTTTTGGGGAAGAAGAGCAGATTTCTAAACAATATTAAGAGCAACCCATGAGCCAGCTGCATTGGTTTCCAGTTGCCATTTCTTGCTAAGAACCTTCTTGTCCCCCAAAGATGTTTGTTTCTCAATTGTAGCACAAGGCACCAAAACAAGATCAGGCAGAACTGATGAGCTCAAAAGGCAGCTGCCAAGAGCCCAACCTAGTGGTGTATGTGTCATTATTCCAGGATGTAGGAGGCAAAGCCAGGTGGGCATCCTGAAGCCAGCCTGGTCTACAATGTGAGTTCTAGGCTAGCTGGGGCTACCTAATAAAACCTATCTCAAAAGGAAAGGACAAACCCTATCTCAGTGTCTCCCAAACTAGAATTTTATTTTTAAAGACATCATCCCCAGCATCCCTCTTTACTTCAAGATCTAACAAACAGTTAAGCCATACCCAAGTGCATTGGGCCTGGATGTGGCTAGCCTGTGCCAGTGCTATGGTAGGCTAGAATCTTCTGACAACATGGCAGGCTGAGTTTAAAGCCCAACATTCCCTTCAGAGATGACCCCAGTGAGCTAGTTAACTTCTGTGCACCCATACTTCCTCATCCATACAACAGAGAGACAACATCCATCACACTTGTTCAAGAGTGAGTACACACACAGCCTTGGAAGGGTACACACACATTGTGCTCAGCAGGCACCTGCAACAATCATTGCCTCAGGGAACTGTGCTTCATACCGATCAGTGCCATCAGCCACCCTTGGATGGGACTTAGGCTCCCCTCTCTCTACTCTTCCCTCTGTAAAGCTTTTCCTAGCTACAGTTCCCATTACAGTCTTCAAGCTAAGTGATGGGAACCTCTAAGGTGGATTTCCCTGTGGGACTCTAGCAACTGATTCCTCTGACTGAAGTTTTACCCCAGACCTGACAGAAATCAGTCATTAGAGCCTCTTTTTCTTAAAATATCTCGGGGTTCCCTTTAAGCCATTACCTTCTTCCTCAAGAACAGAAGTGATATGATTGGGAAGAGAAGGAAAATATACATTTCCTGTCTTGGGCCAGATGCAGCTAACTCATCTCCGTTTTCCAAAAGCCTTACCTCTGAGTACTTACTTCTGGAAAGAAGTGGGAGCTGAGGGCACAGAGTGGGAAACAGAAAGATAGTTCCATCCTCAGCTGCCTGTGCACCTGATTTCCACCTGCTCAACCCTCAGTTTTCAACTTAGGAATCAACCCTGTCCCCAATCTAATGATGTGCCCATCTGCTGGCACCCCACTTAAACCATCAGATGACAAATCCCTGCCCAGTTCCTCTCTGCCGAAAGCTGAGCCACCTATTGTAAGGATCCTAGCATGCCACATGGTGAATCCAACATGGTGCTGGGTGAGATAAAAATTCCTGGCACATAGAAGCTACGTATTAAAGCCAACATGGTACCAGCAGAACACGATGCCATGCCCCTACGTGTGGCTACTCTGCATAAATCCGTGCCCACCCATTCTCTTCAAAGGAGCTGCCATGTGAAAGACAGTCTCTCTCTTTTGCTTCTCTGCCCCTGTACTCACCTGGCGATTCTCCTGAATAAACTCTAGTGTGGTGCTAGTAGTGTGTATGTGTCTGATCTTACGAGTGAAACCAACACCTACCTCGATGGCTGCCCCAGGACATGTCAAAGACCTGGCAGAGCCCACCACAAACATTCAGTAAGTTGATAACAGCACTAATTATCCCTCTATCTATAACTCCAACCCAGGTTCTCACAAGAACGAGTAAACATCAATCTTGACTTTCTTACTCTTCTTGCTGGCCAGATAAGAGTAAAAAAGCTATTTGCTGAGGAAGAATGTGATCTACATCAGGAGATCCCTGTTTCTAGAAGATTCCTGAAACCCAGACCTCCAGTCAAGTGAGGCTGAAATGTTAAATGCCATATCCATGCTCCAGAGAATTTGATCAGGAAGGTGTACTGATGGAAGCCAGTGTTGTGGACAGTGATGACTAGCAATCTGGCCAAAATAAGTCTATTCAGAAAAGTCATTCCCTTGCCTTTGAGGATATTAAATCATGTTCTGCTTCCTAAGGCAGTTGCAAATAGAAACCATTCTGATTTATAATTTTCATAATGACAAAATAGGTACCTTACTTTATTTGGAGGAAAACTAGCCACTCTGTTTTAAAAAGACTTACTCCTGAGGTCTGGAAACCCTTGTCTATAATTTCAATATGTTTTAGAACTTAACCACACTTGGGCCAAGATTCTTCTCTGTACAAACTCCAAAGGCTATCTACAATGATAAGATTTTCAATGACAGCTCTTAAAAGAAAGGACCAATACTTGCAATGGCTGCATTATAAGATCCAGTTACACAAACACATGACTTTTGGCCACCTTGCATATGGCTCCCACTTGCAAACACTCCTCCCAGGTGCATCTATCTCTACTACACTGTGAAAAAGAAGGGCATGGAAGCTGTCAGCAAAATGCCCACTTCTCAAACATGAGGATCCAATTAGTATCCCAAGACTCGCATAGGAGCCAAACATAGTGGTATCTGTCAGTAATGCCAGCACTGAGATTGGGGCAGTTTCCTAAATGGCATTAGTCACCCAGCTCAGTCAAACAGATATACCCCAGATTCAGTATCTCAGAAAAAAAAAAAGTTAAAATCCTAACCCATGCATGCATGTGTGTGTGTGTGTGTGTGTGTGTGTGTGTGTGTGTACAAATAAATAAAATTAAGGAAGACACTAATCTGTAGGATAATGTTCTTATACATTGTAAAGATTTGTCACTAGTATTGGTTTAATAAAATGCTGATTGGCCAGTAGTCAGACAGGAATTGGGGTGGGGTGACCAGACTAGGATAATTCTGGGAAGAGGAAAAACACAGAAGCGGTTGTCATCCAGATGCAGAAGAAGTAAAATGAGAATGCATGAGAAAAAGTACCAAACCAAGTGGGTAAACATAGATAAGAATTATGGGTTAATATAATTAAATGTAAGATCTAGATAGTAATATTTAGAGTTATTGCCATAGCAGTTAAAATAATATTAAGTCTCTTAATATTATTATTAAGTCAATTATTTGGGAAGCATCTGCGGGTATTGGAGAGTTACTGGTGGGACAGCAACTTCTGACTACAGATATCAATTATTTGAGTCAATTATTTGGGAAGCATCTGCGGGTATTGGAGAGTTACTGGTGGGACAGCAACTTCTGACTACAGATATCAATCTCTGCCCACCCACCAAGTGTACATACATACAGAAAGACACATACAGATACACAGAAACACACACACATGCATGCACATGATGGGGGGGTGAGGAAGAAAGGGAAAGTAGAGGGAAAGAAGAAGGGAGCCAAGTCTGGCTGGAATCAGAGACTCAAAGGAAAAGATTCAGATTCTGATACTAGACTTGGGTGATCATCAAAAGGCTTATTACTGCTTGGCTGAAAAGAAATGAAGAGTCATTTCTTTTTAGGCTTGGTCTCCACAGAAAGAAGAAATAGCTGTCTGTCGTTGTAAAAACTCAACCTCACCCAAACTTCAGGTCCAAGCATACTCTTTGAGCAGTCCATGCAAGTTCAAAGTGAGTTCACTTCAGCCAAAACACTGGGGAAACGTCATGCACATTGTGTCTCTAGGACAATTCATCACATTACCCTGTGGGATCTTTCATGGCATTTAATAAAGCATTATCCCCAAGCACTCATCATAATAGCATAGAGTGTACCTAACATTCATGGAACATTTCTTCTGTACTAGATTTTGTACTAAGGCCACTTAAGCAAGATCACAATCTCCACAATCCTCATGAGGTTGGTGCCACTATCACCCATATTTTATGAAACAAGAAACAAGAGAAAAATTAAGCAACATCCCCAAGCTCATAGAGCCAAACTAGCCTGGACTGTGCAGGTTCTGAATTCAGCAGTGGCTGGTTTTCTTACATTGAAGCATTCTGTTGAGTCTAGAAAAGATATGACACATAGTAGGACTGTCAAGATTAACTGAAGAAAGAGGTTGGAGACAAATCTGCATTTCCTCCTATCACATCCTGTTTCCAACATTCCTACTGTCCTGTGTCCTCCACCCCGTTAGAAGTATAGATCTATCCTGCTAAAAGGGCTTACAAGAAAAAGGAAACTCAAAGGCCTGTGTTTGTGAGAACATTGGGAGAGCAGCACATACACTTCAATGCTGAGACCCATAGAGCAGCTGTGTCTATAGATACTTGAAGATATGGAAACATATTGGGTAGCTTGCTTTATGCAATTCGAGATGTCCAGGTATGGCAGTTTGAATGAAATGGACCCCCATAGGTTCGTATGTTTGAATGCTTGGTCCCCAGTTAGTAGAACTGTTTAGAAGGATTAGGAGGTATATTTTTATTGGAGGTGTGGAACTGGGGGTGGGTTTCGAGGTTTTCAAAAGCCAATGTCAGGATCAATGTTTCTCTGCCTACTGCTTGTAAATCAGAATGTAAAGCTCTCGGCAACTCCTCCAGCATCATGCCTGTCTGCTTTCTGTCATGACGATCATGAACTAACCCTGGGGAAGCTGTAAGGAAACTCTCAATTAGATGTTTTTCTTTATAAACACCACTTTGGTCCTGTCTGTTCACAGCAATAGAAGACACCAGGTCACATAGCTGCCTGGGACATGCATGCTCCATATTCCCAGGTCTACTCTGTGCCTTTTTGTTAGGGAAGCTTGTCTCCACTCCAGCCACTGGGTTAAAAAAGCCAAACAGCAGAACTCACAGAGGCAAACAGAGGCCAAGCTCTGCATTCTAAAAGCTACAGCTCATTCTCGGCTCAAATCACACTCAGGCTGTTCCAAACACCATTCACTGTAGCTCCTATCAGGATAAAGACAGTTTGGTACCCCTAAACTGTAAAGAATACCTGGAGGGCCATTGTTTCTTGGGAGCAGGGGGTAGGTAGAACCATCACACATAAGCAATGGGCTCATCAAGGCCCTATGAAAGAAACAAAAGCAGAAAAAAAAGCCATGGACAAGAGTTCAACCATCTTCCCAGTAACAGACTGGCCCCAGACACCACAATGTGGTGCAGAGTGAGGTTTTACTGTATGCTGTGCATACCACCCTGCAATCCCTATGTCTCAGCCCTGACCCTCCCTCCACATGATGGTACGGTGGGGCCTTTGGCTGATGCTTAGCTATAGATGGGTTTTAAAAGTACAATTCTCAAGATAGATTGGTGTCCTTCTAAGGGACACTAGAAAGCTGGCATTCCACCTTTGAACGTACAAGGAAGAGGTCATGTGAGCTCACGATGGTGGTGATCACGAGCTAGCTATCATCAGAAACCAAGCTGGTCAGCACCTTGACTTTGGGCTCCAGAACATAAAGAAATAGGAACATTCTGTCTGTGGTATGTGTTATAGCAACCCAAGCAAACTAGTGTGGATTTTCAGGTGAAGGTGTCCAAATGCGCATCCATTTTAAGAGTTGTGCAACCATGGGCAGGTCACATAGTTTCTCTCACTTACGGTTTTCTTATCTATAAATTATGTAATGAAGAGATAGCTGTGTGGGTACAAAGGAGGTACGTCAAGCTGTCTAGAACACAACACATTTCAGCAATAGAAACATCATTCCTTACACACTACAGCCCTTCTTAGTGACAGGTAGTTTGTTAGGCACACTTAGATCACGAAGATATTTTGTTAGGTCTGCACTAAAGCTTGGAGAAATTTATGTTTTAGACCAACCTTTGAAAGTCAGATACATCAAGATTATTTAAAAAATAATAAAGCTTAAAACTGTAAAAAAGCTGGGAGCAGTGACTCATGCCTCTAATTCTAGTGCTCAAGAGTGAGAGGTAGGCAGAGCTCTGTGGGTTGGAAGCCAGCCTGGTCTACATAGTGAATTCCAGGAAAGCCAGGGAGGGCTAAGGAACCCTGAAATAAGTTTTAAAACCAACAAAAATAAGAGAAAATTTTACACTTAAAAAATCTTAATTTCAGGCTTTTCTGGGACACATTTCCTGGCTGGCCTTCCCATTCAGAAGACCCCTTGGCACCTGGTGGCTGCTCACTTCTGGGCTATGGGGGCAGGTGACATCAGGGTTGACTATGGCCTTCTTCGCTGCCCACAGAGATCTTTGAAGTACAATGTCAGGATCCATCTCCTGAAGTGAGAAACAATTAGCGCATTCCTGAGCCGCTGGATTATTTATTGATATTTCAGTGCTTAGAGTAGGCTCGGCTCTTTCTTGCAAGTCTGAGGCTGGTGACCCAGCTTTGCCCTTGACACCATACCTTCTGGGGCCCTCCCCTTCCTTCCCTGTAAAATGAGGCCTTGGGCTAGCTAGTCTTTTTTTGTCTCTTTCTACATTTATGTAATTGTGACATGAAATCCAAGTACAGAGGAAGAAACGTAAACCGATTGTTGGCTTATGCCCTGTACAGGCTTGAATGAAAACAGAGCTCTTACACACCCAGCAGACCTTAACACAGACCTTGATTCAACTTAAACTAGGCTTGAACAATGGCCTTGTTTGTTGACCCACTGCAGGCAGTCTTTAGCCTAGATGTTCTGCACTGAATATAACCAGAGAGGAATTAAGAATTGGCTACTTCAACTTCCTAGCCTTAGCTGAGCCTGGGACTCTGAGCCCTGTTCTCTCTCTCATTTCACCAAAACACACATCCAACTGTGCCACCACCCCACCTCCAGCACTATGTACTTAGGCTTTCTTTCACCGTAAGCACAGAGCCCATTCACCTGCTAATTCTCCCCTCTGGAGCCCTCTTTTAATGAATCCCTGTTAACCCTCAGATCACAGCATAAGCATTGCCTCCATTGTACCTGGATTCTTGGCAAAGCCAAGTCGTATTAACATGCTTTCATCACATCAGCTGTGTCACCACAGCTCATGATGGCTAATGATCATCTTCCCATCAGACTGGACATTCCAGAGAGTGAGTTGGGGATGTGGCTCAGTTGACAGAATGCTCGCACACTATGCAAAAAACCCTGGGCACCATCTCTAGCATCCTATAAACCATGGATGGTAGTGCATAGTTGTAATCCCAACACTCCAGGAGGTAGAGACAGGTCAGGGAGTTCAAGGCCATCCTCAGTTATATAGTTAGCTCAAGGCCAATGTAGACTATCTGATACTCTGTCTCAAAACAAAAACAATAACAAAAACAAAACCCAAAAAAGCAGGGTCCACATATGTCTGCTCCAGCACCTGGCCATCAAGGAGGTATTCTGACATTTGTTACTAAGTCTCTTATTAAAAGGCATAAATCTCAAGTAATCTGGCTCCAAACACTAATTTATATTGCCTGATACAGTGCTCAATAAATATTTACAGAATTAGTGCCAGCTACCATCTATCAACCTGCACCCACAGCACAAAATGCACAGTATGCATGAGCATAGGCATCATATCACAATGAGAAGTCTGGATGGTAAAAGTCTCAACACAACAGACGCAAGAAGAGCAAGCAGAGGACCCTAAGCCTCCTAATGGGAAAACAGTACTGGTTTTGGCCAGCCAAGTACCTTATGTTCTCGTTCAGGGTATATAGCTCATTGCTCTGCAAGCCGCCCCCTTTGAAAACGTTGATCACAGCTGTCTGCACACTGCAAAGAGACAGAAACAAATTCTGGTTAGGTGATCTGCCTCCAGGGGCTATTTTTTCAAACAGCCCACAGGAGAGATTATGGAAGAGCCGGAAAGCCCTAAGGTATACTCACAGGCATTATTTTCTGTCCCTCTCCTTAATATCTGGGAAATACTAAGGAGACTGAGGCAAAGAATTCAAAGACAGTTCCAGGCCTCTTGTAAGTCAGACAGGACTTCTTTCCCTTGCTCGCATGGAGATAGGCAATGGATTATGACAGAATTTTCCATTGGCCTTCCTGTCCTTTTATTTTGCCCCAGGAAGGGAAGTATATGACAAAGAGTTAGGCCCCAACAAGTCACAGTCAGGGCTCTCAACTCCATTCAACTCCAGGGACCTTGGTCCAAATCATCAGCAGAAGAGTTGATTATAATCTTATCTGTGCAGAGGAATGTTACAAAGGACAACGATGCTCAGAATGCCAGAACATTCAGGCAGCCCTGCTGAGCTGCATCAGCTGAGTGTGCCTGAAAGCCAGTCACTGAAAAAGCACACAGAGAATTCAGCAATGCTTTCATTTATCCAGAAGCCAACATAGATTTGCAAACCAGTAGCTCACAGACTTTCAGAGCAGTACTAATTAGCTCATTTCTGTAAGCAGCAGATGTTCGGCCCACCGGCAGATCATCCCAGACCCCTTCCTGGTGGTACTAGACCCACAGGCCCTTACCTGTTCCAGGCAGAATTGGAACTCAGCTGCAGAGCCTGCCGGGCAGCCTGGAATCGGGGCAGCTCGCTGAGCACAGGGGAGCTCATAAACCGTGGTCTGGGTCGGCGGAAGGAGCCCATCTTGTGGAACTCAATGGGCAGGAGGGGAGCAAGGCCTCGGGTCATAAGTCCAGGTGAGGATTGAGCTGTGTCTTCAGGACCAGATGTTTATGGCCACCCACAGAAAAGGCTTCTTCCAAAGCTGCTTCTGGGCTCTCTTAAAACCCCACTCTAAGCCAACACCTGAAATGAGAGGGAGCCTCTATTGAGAACCTGGCTGAAAACACATAACTAAAGGATGTTGACTGGACTCTCTAGCTAAAAGTACCTAGTATCAATGAAGAGAGATTTAGCGAGAGGTTCTTGCTACTGAGGCTCCTATGTACTATTTGTGGGTGTGTCTGTGTGTATGTGCTATGCATAGGCCCAGGGCTTACAGCATGAGTCAGCACTCTATGACTGAGATACACACCAAGCCCTAACAGAAAGATAGCCTTGGTGAATGTCTCAAGAATATGTAAAAGCTCCTTTTCCTTGACAACAAAGACCTTCCACCCTCTGTACCATCAGCCACCACCAGTTGTTCAATATTTCTCAAGTCCTGACTGTTTCTTCTCTCAGGCCCATCTTGCCAGCCCTTTCCTACCTGCATGTGTCATTCAGTCCATCTGGACATATTTACAGTTTGATGTGTAATAACCATTATAACATGCCAAGCACTCCAACTCTTTAAGACTCAGGCTCTGCCTTCCAGAGATTCACATTCAATGGCAAAAATGACTGACTGTTGATGTTTTTGTTTTACTATTACTTGGGGCCATGTTGACTCAGGTAAGCTTCAGAGACCAGTGGAGAAAGAAAAGAAAGATTCCAGCCATGAGTATCAGCTTGGCAATGAAAGTCCTGCAGCCACGGCTGTAGCATTTGGTGGATGGGGAGAGACATCACAGCCAGCACCACGGCAATGTAACTTGTCATGGAGGTGCTGGTAGCAATGGGCCTACTGGCACTGGAACCCTAAGACCAAGGGTCAAAGAATGGTTATAACTCCATAATTGCTTTCCTTAAGGGAAGCTGTTTCATGTGCCATCTTATTAAATAGTCTTTGGCTGGGAACCCTGCACACTGAGCAAATTAACAGTAATCAAAATTGACCAATAAATATTGACAAGGCCTATGAAATTCTGGAGAGGGTTTCAATTGGGTTCCCAAATGTCAAAAAAGATCTATGCAGACTTGTGATGAGAGGAAGGCAAACTCAAACAATAGATCCCTCAGAATACCAACACTGGCTGGGTTGAGGCTTCACTTGCTAGCCAAGGTCCCTCTACTTAGACAGGATGCATCCCTGGGTCCTGCACTGGGAGGCCTGTGAAGTGCAACTCACTGTATAATTAGTGGATATTAACTCACTCTGTGACGATTTTAAATGGAAGACAATGGAGCTGCTGTGAACTCGGGGCACTAGCACAGGGAAGCAGAAAACTGCAGAGGACACATTGTGTTGCACACATGACATTTCTCTAGGGGCTGAGATTCTAGAGGATCTAAGGTAGCTCCTGCCCTTCCATGTCTCAGCTACAGATCCCAGGTGGCCCATCCAGATACCTGAGCATCCTGCACAGCAGCACCTGAGGCATCCCTGACCAGTCACGTGAGATAGCTCCAGCTGCATGACCTGCCCCGTTATAAATTTGTTTTCAGTCCCCACACTTTGTCCTTCTCAGTGTCTGACAAGATGAAGAGAGGATATGGTCCACAGCATCCCTGCTTGTCACAGAGCCAAGCAGCTGCATGGACACCACGAGAGGAAGCTACAGGACATGCTGACAAGGGCCTGAAGACAGGTTGACCCCGTATACACCTGATAAGGCACTGGCCCTTCTAGCACAGGCTTGTCCTGACCCAGATATGAGTCAGAAATGATAAACCAAGCAGGTCCTAGGAGTGCAGCCATTTAGAAGCAACAAATGTAGAGCAAATGTGCAAACTGATTTATCCAAAATCTCAAACACAAGATTAAGTCAACACAACCTAGGACTTCCATTCCCCAGGGCCAGGCCTGAGAAGTTCTGAAGCTCCAGGAGGCCATTGTAGCAAGACCTGGAAGGCAGACAGAAGACTCACTGAACACACACAAGCCTTAGCTCACTGCTCAAGGCCAAGGTAGAGTTAAATATGAATGAGCATGGGAGAGCTGCCTAATAGGATACGGGGCACTGTCACCAAGGTGGCCTATACAGCCCTCACAAAATGCCATCTGAAGTTAGAGAGGTAACCAACCTGAAGGCACACAGCTAGCTAGAGGCAAGTCCATGTCCAAGTCAGCCCATCTCCACTTACACACTACTAAACTTAAGACAGGATCCCAGAGACAAAGCTACTGACTTGGAAATGTCTGTCAGTCAACAGCCTCCATATGAAAATCTAAACCTCACGCCCCCAGGACAGATAGTTTACCAAAATCAACTCCACAGCCACACATGATCGGGACAGAATGAGCAGCAAGAGAAAGGACACTATGAGGAAATGAAGGCTGTGCCAGACAGTCAGACAGACAGCCTTACCCTCTGTGTGACCTTAGACAAGATGCTTGACCTCTGAAGCATGACTCTTCCCCCCAGGAAAGGGGTACACCAACAGTGAATCCCCAGGATACCGGAAGAATTTGTAAAGCCCTTGCCTGCAACAGTGCCAGACAAGTGGCAAGTGTGACACACTACAGAGACCAAATCAATAAGAAAAAATATTGCTTGGTATTGTATCAAGATTTCCCAGCCCCTACAGCAGTGGGAAAACAGCAATGCTTCTTGTGGTTGCTAGAGGCTTCCCCACAGAATCTGAAACACATTGCCTCCAGCCAGGGCCCTGACACTGTCACAGAAATGGACTTTGTCTCTTCAGACTTTTGATGACTCACATATAGCTTTAGATACTGAGACTTCACAGACCTAATTATATATCCCTTGCTTCTAAATGTCACCCAGCCCTGGGCTGGGGATGCAGTTCCGTCAGTTCCCGTGTAGCATGAACTAGCACTGCATAGACCAGGAAATTGTACATGTCAGTAATCCAAGCATTATAGATGGTAAAAGAAAATTGACTCCTTCTCCAAGACACTTTCAGTAGCTCCTCAGTGGGGAATGGTACTGCCCTCTTCTCCATGCTGGCATGCGGACTGGATTGACCTTGTACAGGTCTTATGCAAGCAGTCAACGCTGCTGTGAGTTTATGAGTACAGAAATGCATAGAGTTTAAGGCCAGCCTGGGCTGCCAGTGACTCTTTTCTACACATAAGAAAATATACACACATACAAACAAATAAACATATCACACTCAACCACAGGAAACAGGCAGATGACTAAACCTGGACTGGAGAGCTGTAAAGGCCCCAGAGCTGATGAAGAAATGGCTCTACCTTTTAAGTGTGGTCCCATAATGTACCAGCCCAGGTGATTGGTCTTGTTTTTGTTTTTTAAATATTTCAAAATGTTCTCATTATGATTAACTAACACTTGAAAAATGTATATGCACACGAGCACGTATTTCAATTATGACAGAGAACAGCCAGCAGGTTGAGAAATATAGCACCGCCTTGGAAAGCCATGCTCGTACTTTCTGAGTAAAGGCATATTTGCTTCTATGGGGGTGAGGGGGGGTGGGGGGGCAGGCAGTAAGGTTCATGGTGTTTGCAACAAAAAGTGAAAGGCTACCAGAAATCTGTGCGTACATATATGGATAATATCCATGATGTCACCCATAGCTATATAGAGCCACCAAACACTTAATACATGGCTTGTGCAACTGAGGAGTGGATTTTGATTTTACTTCGTTGTGTGTCTGTGTCTACATGTTCATGTATGTAAATCTGTAGGAATATGCACCCGTGGAGGCTTGAAATCACTATTCAGGTGCCATTCCTCCTCAGGAAGTCACCTTGATTTTAAAAGAAAACTGACTCCTTCTCCAAGACGCTTTTAGTAGCTCCTCAGGTGGGGGTGGTTTGCTCTCCTTTCTCTGTGCCGGTACTTGGAATGGCTTGACCTTGTACAGGTCTTGTGCAAGCAGCCAACACTGCTTTTGAGCTCATGAGTACAGGGGTTCTATCAGATCTTGAAAATACTATTTCTTCCTCAATTTCTGCTTCCTACACTCTTTCCACTCCCCTCTTTAGCAATTGTCCCTGAGCCTTATGGAAACAGAACGTAATATAGATATCCCATTTGCGGGCAATCACTCCACAATTATTCTCCACATGTTTACTAGCTGTAGGCTTCTGCATTAACATTCTCTACTGCACAAAAATGCTTCTCTGATGAGGACTGACATGCACTAAGCTATGGTTAAAGATGCATGTCTCTAGAAGAACACTATGTTCATTCAGTAAAAACTGGTAGCTTTACACTTGGGCCTAACAATTCCCCTGCCTGGATTTGGGGCCAGATTTATAGTATTAGGCACGTGTTTGATCCTATGGATTATGACTTAAATACAGCCAGAAAGTAGTTTGATATTCCCATGCTATTCATTCCATGGGTACAATAATCCACGGGCCTACCCTGCCAGGACAATCAGTATTGGGGCTCATAGACTTCACTTCTATTGATGGCTTCTCTTAGCCACTTACATACCATCTTGGTTTTCATTCAAAGAGACAGCCTTTCACTGGTCTAAGCTTGGCTTATTGAGCTAGACTGGTTGGCCAGTGAGCCCCAGGGATCAGCTTGTCTTTGCTTTCCCAACACTGGAATTACAAGCACACATCAGCACACCTGGCTTTCCTACATAACTTCTAGGGAGAAAAACTGACTCTTTATGCTTGTGTGGGAAGCGCTTTACTGAGACAACTCCATAGCCTTTACTTCATTTTTAATAGCCACAATA
The DNA here is from genome assembly GCA_004025045.1 of Sigmodon hispidus. Classification (NCBI taxonomy): domain Eukaryota; kingdom Metazoa; phylum Chordata; class Mammalia; order Rodentia; family Cricetidae; genus Sigmodon; species Sigmodon hispidus. The sequence continues at coordinate 57,852 of PVIH01003171.1, read as the reverse complement.
TTTTTAACAAGGCTAGATAACTCTTCCTCTTAATACACTACGGTCATCTCATGTCACTTTGTTCATCTGATTTACTATTAAAATGACAGATGATCCAGCCCATTTAGGGGAACTCACTTTTTTTTTTTTTTTAATATGAATTGGTGTTTTGCTTGCATGCACAACTGTGCAAGGGTGTCAGATCCTGGAACCACAGAAAGTCGCTAGCTGCCATGTGGATGCCAGGAATCGAACCCAGGTCCTCCGGAAGAACAGCCAGTACCCCCAATCATTGAGCCATCTCTCCAGCCCCGGAACTCACGTTTTATTTAGGAATTTCCCTATGGAAGAACATTTAGAAAGATTCCAAAATTCTGAGACTACAGAGGATAAATCTGTTTTCAAATGTTAGGGCCCTTATGTGCTTCTGATGGTTGGATCTAATGGTTCTTAGATTGTTCTTTGTGGCTTTAACATCTACCCACACAACAGAGTAGAAATAGCACACAGAAAAGTGCTAAGGGGTGATGTCTCTGGCTTCAAAGGATAAGACACTACAAGGCTATGTCACTCTAAGTTGTGGATAACAGGAGTTATCATCAAGGTTCTTTCTGTTACTCAGAGGTAGGCAGAAAGAATGACCTGCAGATAACTTCTCACACAGCCCAGGTTGACTCTGAGTGCACTATGACACTGAGGATGACCTTGAACTTCTCATCCACCAAGTGCAGAGTTACAGGCATTTGCTACCATAGCAGGTTTATTTCTATGTCCTAATCCACAGAACTCATTGAGTATTACCTGATATGCCAGAAGCTATGATGAAGTTAAGCTCTTAAGAGCAAGTGATTATCCAGGATCTGTGGGTTCTACATGAAATCCACACAACCTCAAAAAACGGGGTGAAGAAGGTGAAAGAGCAAAGAGACAGACAGCACAGCAAAAGATGGGAAGAAAGACAGCAGTGATGCCATTGCAAGCCAAGGAAAGCCAGAAACCTCTCAGAATCAGACCAACAGGCACCCAGAACTTCCTGAAGAAATATGGCTCCGGTATAACTCTGGACTTTGGTTCTCCAGAGATTTGGGTAAATAAATTTCTATTGTTTTAAGTCACAGAGGTTGTAGTAACTTGTTACAGCAGCTACTAGAACCTAATACTTACTATATGTATAGCCTTGGGCTATATGAACTATAGTGCCCATCAAGAAGAAAGAACAGGGTGAGTTTCCTTAGAGAGATGTTATGAAGATCAGAGATATTGGCTAGGTAGTAAAGGGCATGGTTCCTGAAACTGTTCAGAGAATGGTCTAGGTAGAGAAGAAATACAGACAACAGAGGCCTTTTTGATGGTCACGGTCTAGGCTGCTGCTGGAAGAAGCCATTAATGTGTGATCTGATGCTGCCGTTGGGGACCAAGTTGATAACTGTGATCCAAATTGTCACCAGTTGCAATGGGCAAGAAAGCTTCTTTTGCAGTGGTAATGATGACTGCAGACTCATAACTGAGAAAGAGAGACACTGAAGGCTCTGGCCAACCTCCCTGCCTCCAAAAGAAACAATTCAGAAAGGAAGATATTGAAGTTTAAAACTGTGATAGATGCCCAAGTATAGCTCTGCAGCTGATGGCTTCTGGCAGGAAGCGGGTTTCAGTTTTCTTTAAATGGCTGGCCACTGGGAGTCTCACCAATGAGTATACGGGCAACACAAATCAGACTTGGTGTTTTTTTCTTTTTTGGTGTGTGGGGGGAGAATGCACAGGTAGAAAGGGTAGACCTGGAAGGAATGGAAAGTGGGTATGATAGGGGTACACTGTCCACAATTATTAAATAAATAATAAAAATATTCTATTGGGGAAAAGAATAATACAATGATCATTATTATATTTTATGATTATTTCAATCTTACTTCTGGCACTTGATTTCTTTATCTTTTTGCTGTTGTTTGTTCATTAGCTTACATGCTAATCTGCCTTTGGAGAAGCTATATCTGCCATCTGTGTTTTTATGTTTGCTCAAATATGCATTATCCTTAATAAAAAGGTATTCTCCTGGGCTGGGGTAAGGGGTAGGATGCAGATAGGATGGTATTATCATTTCTGGTAGGAGCCCAGGCAGACTCAGAACAGGTATGAGGTTAGGTGTGGTGACCCAAGGAAGGCATACAGAAAGGGCATGGTGAATGTGGTCGTTGTTACTCTGTTCATCTGCTGAATCTGATAGAACCAACGACCACAGCCAGATTGGCTTACACTACATCAATGGACTTCCTTATAGTTCTGGAGGTGGAAATCCAAGACTCAGGAATCAATGGAGTTGGTGTCTCCTGAAGCCCCTCTCTCTGGCTTGCTGCCCGTTGGGTCTTTCCTCCATACTCCCACATCTGAGTCTCCAGATGCCCAAATGGCTTCTGTTATGGGAAAACTAATAGACTGGGTAGGGCCATTGGAATAGCCTTGTTCTAACTAATCATGCTCTTACACAGTTTCAGAGGCACCGTGGCTGTAGCCTCAATGTGGGGACTTCGAAAGAGACACACTTCAGCCCATATATATCACCACCATCACAGAAAGCTCAAGTCTACTTTTTCCACATTGAACAAATTCTTTTCTGAAGGACCAAGCTATCTAAATTATCTAAATGTAACTGTGCTTTAAATGAGTAGGTTTGGGTACAGATTGGTCTACTTCAGTTCTGTATACAGCTAGGGTTGGGGGGTCCCTAAAGCAACTTTGAGGGTCACAGAGCCCATGGGAGGCATCACTGGCCTGGTGGCTTTCTAGATGTCCCACATAGTTTCTTTGCCAAGTTCTTCACCCAAGGCCCATGACAGGATTCTTGGAAAAGAATTTGATGCTCCATTTTCTCCCCACAGCTGGAAGGGCTGAGGTTTGGATCAAGAAAAAAAAAAATGTGGACTGCAGGTGCTGGGCATGGAGATGAGGAGGGGCACAAAGACAGAGGTGGGCATGAGGATGGGGTGGGGCACAGCGGTGGGGATGAAGCATGAGGGCAGCGGTGGGGATGGGGTGGGGAAGAGGACAAAGCCTAGGAATGGGGGTGGAGAGATAGAACATGAAGACAGGAGCAAGACAGAGTCTGAGGATGGGGATACAAAGCATAAAGTCAGGGTTAAGAAGAGGGCCTGAGGACAGGGCTTGGTGGTGGGGGATCATACAGGAACCCTACCTACCAATACAAGGGCAAAAGAAGATGCTGCATTAATGGAACATTCAAATGAAATCCACTAAGGCTCCAGCTTGGCCTCTGAAAAAGGAAGTAGAGTCAAGTCATGACACAACAGCTTAAAATAAAGAAGTGTGTAACTGGTCAGCACTGGAGGCTTCCAGGAAAAAGCCACTTTGAGTGTAAATAACAAAGTCAAAGACAGAGCCACCCAGTCTGATGCAACCTCCAGGAACAAGAGGAGAATCCAGTTCCCAGGAAGACAGAAACAGCTCATTTCACATGCTCCTCCAGAGCTCAGCAGCTCCTGCCTTGCATCCTGAACACAGGAGCCAGCCGGTGTCTCCCTAAATGCAGAGACTCACCAGGACTTGGCAGGGCATTCACAGTCATTGTAACTCAGCTGACCGTTGGCTTAACTACAGCAGAGCAGCCTTTGTATAATGATGATGGGCAGGGCAGAGATAGTTCCTCCAGACAGCAGTAAGTACTCACCCTGGTGCACCCTCCTCCCAAAAACAGACTGAGGAGCAGTGGCCACAGACAGCACTACTACTGTTCTATTTGATACAAACTGGAGTCATCTGAGAAGAAGGAATGTCAGTTGAGGAATTGCCTCCATCAGACTGGCATCTAGGCAAATCTGTAGAGCATTTTCTTGATGGATGGTTGACTGTGGGCAGTGCCATCCATCCCCAGGCTGGTGGTCATAGGGTATATAAGCAAACATACTGAGAAATACATGAAGAGTAAGCCTCAAGTGAGCAGCAGTTCTCCATGGTCTCCTCCAGCCCCCGCCTCCGGGTTCCTGCCCTGATTTTCCTTCAGGATGGACTATAGGATGAAATATACCGTTTCCTAAGTTGCTTCTAGTCATGGTTTTTATCATAGCAACAGGTAGCCAAACAGAGCACCTATACTAATATTTACTCAAATCAAAATGTGTCAAATATTTCACACTGTGTAGCACCCAAAGTCCATGAAAGCCCTTGCACTGGCCTCTCCAGTCCCCAGAGAGAAGGATGTGGGGGTACACAATGGCAAATTCGTCTAGGTCACACACTTATGAGAAAATGTGATGGGACAAGAATCCATCAATGAAGAACCCACTGCACTCATTTGTCACTCTGTCACACCAATACCTTCCAAGACTCCCCCCAGTTCTGAGAATAAACGCTAGGTCCATCCTTAACACTCCTGCCTCCAGCCACTGCATACCAACCCACTGGCCCCCATTACTCGCACCCCCACTTCCTATTCCCCACCCAGGGCTGTCCCACATGCTGTGTCCTCTACAGAAATTATTTCCTAACCCCTTCTCCAGGCTCAGACCCACCGTCCACCCTCTCATCCAGTGAGCTCTTTTCCCTTCATCCCTGGATTAATTCTCATCACCCCTCAAAAGCCTCTTCCTCACCACCTTTTATGGTCTTTTCACAATCAGCCTTGTATACGTGTACAGAATTGTTACCTTTTTTCCCAACATAGTATTTTTATTGACTCCTTGGGGAATATCACATCATGCACCTTGAGCATACTCACTTCCACCCCACCAGTCCTTGTGACCTCCCCAAAAGACAAAAAAAGAAAAAAAAAAAAACCTAAGTCCAATTTCTGTTATCTACTTACTCGTGGTCAAATTCTCAGTGGCTGATCCCCAAATAGAACTGAGTCTTTCCCCTCCAGCACCCCCACCGGAAGTCATCAAGTGTGGAGAGCTACATTTCAGCATCCCTATCACATTTTTTAAGAGTTCACTTTGATGGCTTCCGGTTTAAGCTGTTACTTTTGAGAGGTGTTGGGGGGTGGGAATTGGGGTTGTCACAGGAGCCTCTTATGTTCCTCTTTCTCAACTGTGAGTCTGAAATCATCGGTATCACTGCCAAGGTAGCTTCCTTACCCTTTACAGTAAATGGAAGCACAGATCATGGGCTTCCACATGGTTTCTTACGACAGCACAAACCACAAACACTGCAGTAAGGCCAAGGACCCAGACATGGCTCTTGGCCCAGTCTGGACCATGACATCAACATGGCTTCAGGTGGCAGCACAGACCACAGACATCCATATGACCTTTGGTGGTAGCATGGACCACAGACATCAACATAGACCCCCAGCTTCAGTAAGGTCAAGAACCCAGACATGGCCCTCAGCTGCAGAACGGACCCAGACATCACCATGGCCTCTGGCAGCAGCACCGCCTATGGACATCAACATGGTGCTAGGTGGTATCACAGACCTCACACAACAATTTGAACCCCTGCTGCATCAGGACCATTAACCCACACACGGCCCTTAGCAGTATCACAAACCTCAGTGGTCCTTCGAGTCTGATCCAGGAAGTGAAGGATTCCTCATCTCAGGCCTACATCATTGCCCAGAGCTGGGGCTATCGTGAAGCTGGGCGGTATGTTTCAGGGATTGAATCTGCATCTATACAAACTCCAAGGTGCTGCACAACATGCTGCCAACCCCACTGGGCAATGACATTTTCCTGTCTCCCACAGCCCTCTTCGTACCTGTCACCCTGTCACATCTCCCTCTCTCCACAGTGAACGTGCTACTCAGCTCTTCTGTCTTTCCCACCTCTCCGTCACACATTCATTCTAAACAGTAGCACTTAGCTATCTCCCCAGACCTGAGATATTTTTAATGTGATTGTTTTCAAGGAATTCCTAACTACTAACCAAACTCACTCAGCTAGCTGGGCACTTCAGAGACAAAACATATATATGTCTGCTTGACTCATCATAGCAATGGTCCCCAGCATTCTCAGACCAGGGAAGTCACTTTTCTTCTCATGGTTTGTTAACTTTATCAGTTCACCAAAGCTTTGCCCTCCCACAAGCCAGGATTTTCTTGTGCTTGCCAAGCTGTGCAGTCTCCTGCTTGTTGATCGTACTCAGAAGTGTCAATAGGGGGCTGGAGAGATGGCTCAGCGGTTAAGAGCACTGTCTGCTCTTCCAGAGGACCTGGGTTCGATTCCCAGCACCCACATGGCAGCTAACAACTGCCTGTAGTTCCAGTTCCAGGCAAACACCAAGGCAAATAAATAAAGTTTAAAAAAAAAAAAAGTGTCAACAGTAGGCACCTCTGAGAGGCCCACTGTGATGATATATTGTACAGTTAGTTAATAAAAGAACTTGATCTCGAACATAACACAGCTCACAGCCAGCTTCAGCCTATGACTGGCTCCAATGCATCACTCTATCCGATTCACTTCTTAACTCCATTTCTCTGACTGAACTCACCATCATTCCACCATCTACTCTTTCACTGAAACACAGCATCATCTCTCTGTGTTATACACACAAAGATTCAAAAATATAGGGTGAACCTGCAGCACCCCAGCTATCTCAGAGACATACAGCAAACTGAAACCCTCCAAGCCAATGCAAGAAACCAAATCCACACTCCAGGACCACTGGACGAAATCCAGGTCAGAAAGAGGCTACTATTGAGAAAAGTATGACAGCTGTGAGTTAGTGGTGGTGCATACCTTTAACTCATCACTCAGGAGGCAGCAGCAGGTGATCTTTGCATTTGAGGCCGTCTGGCCTACAGAATGAGTTCCCGGAAACTCTGTCCAGAAAAAACAAACAAACAAACATAGCCATTAAAGAAGAAGAAGAAAAAGAAATGATAAAAAAAGAGTAGTACTGTTCTATCAAATAAAATGCCTAACATGGCAATTTTATTGTCATTATTACTATGGGTTGTATTAATATTATCAACAATTTACACTGAAATCCAAAGAGGCTGGCTTTATCAGATTCTTACCTGTTTTATAATTCCTATGTTACGAGATGAAGAGACTGAGTCACTTGCCAAAAAGCAGGAAACTAGCAAAAGTGTCCCAATGAGCAATCCATCCTACAGGACCCCAGAGTCTGTGCTCCTAGTATTTCTGCTTTACACATGCACGTGTTGGCTGCATAGGCTGCCAAGAAGCTGGACACCCCCCTTCACTTCCTCCTGAGAGCATCACAGAGCTTTCCATCATGCATTCTCCCTCACAGGAGGAGACCTTGCTTCTCCAGAGCACTCTCTTGCCAAGTCACAGTCTTTGTATCAACTGTTCTGAGTCTGACCAGCCCTGAACAGATGGAAGTCCTTCAAAGCAAAGGCTCCACCTGTCTTCTTACTGCATCCTGATACTGAGCACAGCACTGGGTACCCAGAAAACACCCAAGGTGCTTTTAAATGAGTTAAAAGGAATTTTTTAAGTCCCCAGGAATAGCATTACAGAGGGGCAGAAAAATTCTCTTCAGTAATGATCCAGCATGTATCCATCTAAGCATTAGCATTTACAGGGACATTGTAGACCAGAACCACATGGACAAGGAATTCTGGGTCAGCTGACTGGCCAGTGACACTTAGAAACCTAGTATGGCAAAGAGGCAGAGGCAGAGGCATAGCAGAGCACCCCTATTTTCTTAAGAACCAGTGTTCAAAAGTCTGTGGGGTGGCTTACATCTGTAATATCAACCCTGAGAGGTTAAAGTCAGCATGTGCAACACTGTGAGGCCCTATCTCAAAAATGAACAAACCAAAACAACATAAAAATCTGTAACGATACAAAAGCCTTAGTGGCAGACACTGGGTCCCACAAACAAGCAAGAAAGGCCTAAAGGGAAAGACACACAACTTTCTTAGCACTACTTGGCCACCAAACGAAGACTTTTGAAGTCCAAATTTGGACACTCTTCTACATTCGGGCATACGGGATACAAGCGCAGGGGTTGACCTCAACTCAGCAGAGGTCTCTAATTACCTGGAAGACTCAGGACACTGGTAGTTTAGTTTCATCTACAAGTAACTATATGACATTACTACTTGGACCAGAAACCCACTGTATAATTACCACAAAAAAAAAAAAAAATACCTGCAAAGTTAGGCAAAACTGTGGGAAATACCACACTTCTTGTTTACTCATCTTGATGCTCCTACTTCAACATCAACTTTCTTGGAATGCACATGGTTTAGGTGTGGTCCATGAATGTCACCTACAGTGATTCTGCAATGCGTACTCAGTGGTAAACCAGAAAGTCTAGACACAGGCAGTAGCTGAGATGCACCATTATGGAGCAATTACGTTTCTGACACATAACATATATATAAGACACTGATGGGTGAAGAGGCGGTCACATGCTACTGCCTGGCAGCCAGTGAGACTTTAAAGTGCTGGGAGATGTGCTCCATCATCAAATGTGCTGTTTCTTGAAAAGTAGGTCTTCTCTCAGAGACAAAATGCTTTTTCCTGAGAAAGACTGAAGAGAAAGTAAGCTCCCCAGGCAATAGGTCAGGGGAGAGGCTGAGGATAGAAGCAGAGCTGTCTCAATGCAATCATTTCACTGAACTCACAAGCCAGCCAACACTCCAGTGTGTGCCAGGACCTAAGTGGAGGAAGCCATAGAGCCATAAAGAAGCCTAAAGAAATCACCCCCAGAGAATTCAGGATCTGTCAGCAAACTATCCTTATTGCAGGCCACCAGGGTTATTGCTGGTCAGTCCAGACAACCAGAGGCAGAATGTTAGATTACAGTCAGAAATGACAAACAACACCCATCGAAGGAGAGCACACTGGACAAAGGCATGAGTTACCTGGCAGCACTCATGAGATAGCATAGACTTCATCATATTACTCAGAATACGGCATAATTTTAAACATGAATGCTTTCTTTTTTGGAATTTCCCATTTAACATTTTCATACTAGGGTTGCTTATAGTTAACTGAAACCAAGAATGGTACCATGAATAAAGGGCAGAGTAGATAGATTCCTGGACCCTTTCCTGGGGATTTTGATACATTAACCCTGAAGCTTGGTACTGGTTTGTGACAGATGACTCTGGTATACATCTAGCATTGATAACATGTGGCTAGGCTAACATTCTCGACCAGAGTTATACTCTCCCACTTCCCTAGCCAACAGCCAGCACGTATAAAGATACTATGGATTGTTACACTGTGGGGCTCAGGGCAGAGAACATCATAAGCATCTAGTAGATATAGACCATCTCACAGCAGCACAGTAACTCTGCAGCTCAAAATGTCAATAGAGACAAGGAGGAGAAACCTTGCTTCAAACCCTGGTATCTGGGCACAAACACTATGTTCTGAGATGCTATGTGATTGATAGCACCCTGGAGTGAGATATCAGTCCAGGGCCCCATGTAGATCTGCTGGATCCATATACTGTATTTTCATAGGGTTTCCTTGTGACCCTGCTGTTTAGCAACTTCCTATTAATTAAAACATCCCATCAAGGAGAGGGGCTCATTAAGACTCAAGAAATAAGCAATTCTCAAGTCTTAGAAAGTTACTGGAACTCACTAGATTCACAAGCCCCACCCACCCCAACAAAGTTAGACTACCAAGAAGGACTGCTAAGAATAAGAAATTGTCTAGTAGTCTGCCAAGCCACCTGAATGTCGTGGAGAAAGATCCAGGGTGCCCCATGCTAGGAAAGGCTTTTGGTAATGCAAATGTCTTTGAGTCTTCCGTGATGTATGTAACCCAATAAGCTCATTGGTTTATCACATTGGACTTTGGAGGTATCATTACTTTGCTCTGCCATTCATTCCCTATGTGAGGTAAACAGACATTTGTGCACATCTTTCCAAGAACAGTACCACACAACAGATCTGTGTGCACTCTGAATTGCATCCTACATTGAAACTAGCCTTTGGCAGGTGATGTGTGTGTGTGTGTGTGTGTGTGTGTGTGTGTAAAAGGGTTTTTCTGAGGCCTAAATAAAAAAACATCTATTATCCTGCTGATAGGTGAATTTTTTTATATCATTTCAAACACTAGGATTACCAAATCCACCCACTAATTTTGCCAGCACATATCTCACAAGGAAAATAGCCAAAGGCTTCAAGAGAGGAGCCGGGAGACAGCTGTGTGATGCTCCAGAGTTCTCCAAAAGACTACAGAAGTTGACTTGGTCTTCCAGAGACATCCTGGAATGGATGATGAGTCATTTCCAAAGGATTTATGAAGCACTCAAAAGCAAGTATGAAAGGGTTTACCCTTTGGAGCTATGCTGAGGTCAGGAGAGCAGGTTGCAACAGGCTGCTTAGAGCAGGCTAATACAGACACATTTCGGAGCCAGAGGTAGGATTGTGTCCTAGTTCTGAGCCAGGAGACAGAAACAAACCTTTAGCTATTGTCCTAGGCTCTGCTTAAACAGACAAATATCCCAGTGCTCCAAAAAACAAAAGTACCCAACAAAGTCATTCCTTTAATCCTCAAACTCAGGAGCAACTCAGCTCCCTTCACAAAACCAAGAACTCAGCCAGTGTCAAAAGCACCAGCAAGGTTGGAAAAAAGCTCCATAAAGTAATAAGAGAAGTGAGAACCAGAAGGCATTGTGGATGAGCAAGAGGAAATCTGAGTATGTTGTGTGTGGGATTCTTCTACTGACACCTCAGAAGCGAGAAGAGTACACGGGAGCACAGAGATAGGCATGAGTAAACATACAATTCAGCGCAACACATAATTACATGCAGGGTATATACTGCACATATAATTATGGTGGACAGCAGCAAGCCAAGTGTTTGCCAGGTTCTCCTGTAGACCATAGTCAAAAGAGGAAGCGCCATCTGGACAGTACATCATTCTCCAACAGCCTTCTAAGCTACCTCAGGGACCTGGGTTCACAGAGGCTGCCAAAACTGGCTGAACTTGGCCATGAACATAATTACATGAATTTTATAACAATGCTGTGCATTACCTGCTATGGAAATGTAAGACTTGCATATCAATATATATGTATAGATATGCTGAGTATTTCTATAATTTATATACTATATAAAAGTTTCTAAAATTCTAGAATATGTTACAGCCAAAAATACTGCAGGGTGTTGTTTTGTGGGTTTTTTTTTTTTTTTTTTTTTCCAGCTTCAATTTCATAGTGTTTAAATTCCTAGTTAATGGTAATTAGAGAGCAAGCAGCATTTCTTTAAACGCTGCTAGACAGAACTTAATCCAATTTGGTAATCACTAACCTCTGGGCTTTCTCCCTCTCTTTCTCTTTCTCCTAAATGAAACCTAAGCATTGATCTACAAAGGCTATAAACTGGCAAAGCATAAGAAAAGAATATTTAAAGAGAGATTGAATGACTGTTACCTCAAAGGGCAAAGTCCAATTAAAATGAAAACAGGTCTCACAGGCACCCCTTACATCTATGGCCTATGCGCCAGCACAGAATAACAAAAGGCCCTCCCGAGAGGGGGAGGCTGATTTTCCCACTGCCCTGCTCTGAGAACTGCATCCAGCCTGTCATTCATCAAGGCTTACTTGGCTGTGTGACCAAGGACCACTCCTTCCCAAACCAATAGAGAATTGTTCTTTATATTTACTCCCTATTCCTTTCCTTCCACAGAACTATCTCTTCAGGCCTTTGAGTCCCATGACCTCCTATGTAGCCTATTCAGAAACTTCCATGTAAACCACTACAAGCATCTTGAGAAGTCGGGAGTCTGCTGAAACGTGAATTATCTCAAGTTGATCTCTGATAACTTGTCACTATGGAATCTTCTCTTAGAAAAGCAATGTCTTGGGCTGGAGAGATGGCTCAGCAGTTAAGAGCACTGATTGCTCTTCCAGAGGACCGGGGTTCAATTCCCAGCTCACAACTGTCTGTAGTTCCAGTTCCAGGCAAACACCAAAGCAAAATAAATAAAATGTTTGTTTGTTTCTTTCTTTCTTTCTTTTAAAAAAGCAATGTCTTTTTCTTACTAGGGTACTACTACTTCCAAATTCTGAACCCTGAATCCTGGACAAAAACACAAAATATCTTCCCTTCAAATTTCAGCCACAGAGGTATTCATTCACTCTGCTGTGTAAGTGAACATTATCTATAAATAAGTCCTGCCTCTAATATACTTAAGAGTTTGCACAGAGATAGGTAGCTCTACAGACCAAGGCCTTCAAAGACATGCATTGTATGAGCTCCTTCACAGAGGCTCACATGCTAGGTTTCAACCCTATGCTGATCTGCTTCTGGAAAAAAGGACTAAAGAAAAAAAGACAGAAAAGACTTTGCATTTGTTTTACCTAGCACAGGGGCTGTATCACAGGAGCACACACATCCATATCAGCAGGACAGAGTAATGTGAGCAGAGTTGAAGGATCATAAGGGTTATTCCAAGTTGCACATTCCCCAGATGAGTGGATTAAATGCTGACCATACACTAAGTTAATGAGTAAACTGAAGACTTCAGGTAAGCTCTCTCAGGGTGAAGTTCTCAGGTAGATATTGCAATGGTAGTCAAGACAAGATGAAGAGATTTTTCAGTAATTGTGGGCTCTACACCATTTAAAAACAACAACCTAACATGTGGGCTGGGGAAATGGCTCCATTGTAAAGTGCGTGCCACACAAACATAAGGACCAGAATCTAGATTCCCAGAATTCAGATAAAAAGCCAGACCTGAAACCTTGCTGTAATCTCTAGAGTGGGGCAGGTCTGCAAAGAAAGAGCCCAGGGACTTGTTAGCCAGTCAGTTAGCAAAATCAGAGAGAGATCCTGACTCAAATAAAATAGAAATCAACTGAAAAAGACACTGACATTTATCTCTGGCCTCTACACACACACACACACACACACACACACACACACACACACCACTACAAATGTAATCAACTATGTAATGATCTAGTGACTATCTGGGAAGTTCCACTGAAGGGGAAGACATCTGCAGCCTCCAAACCTAGAGAGGCAATCTCTTCTGAGGTCCATCACCTGTGCATGTAGTCTAAGATAGCCTACTTACATTCTCTGAGCCTCAGTGGGTATGCGGTAGTGCTCCACCATTTCAGTGAACATGTAATTTTACCAGTCTCGGGCAAAGTATCATCATAAGGTATGAAAAGTGTTTATAGTTTCCTCTGTTTTCAGGGGAACGTTTTTTCTTAACATTTCAATATTAAAAGATAACTGCTACAGTCACATCCACTGAAATAAACGCATACCCATTGCCCTCCAAGATCCCACAGAAATGGGCTTCAAGGCTTCAGAACCCAGCTAGACTCAGGTAAGCAGGCTTATTTCTACCATCAGCTTTCTTTTATACATTAATGGGTCCAGCTGTTAGAGTATGTTTAAAAAACTAGAACAATGTGGGAAGGGTAGAGAAACCAGGAGAGAGCTTGGTGGCCGGGTCAACCATTGCTTGTTACAGTAACCACTATCCACAGCACCGCTGGTCTTTTCTGGAGCTCAGGACTGTAATAGAGGACTCCTCGGCCCGGTTCCACCTGGCAGACCATCGCACTCTCTCTTCAAGTGTATAAGGACTCTCACTCAGTAGGGGCTAATTTTAAAATGTGGCTAAACTGAATTCCCTAAGTTTCATTTCCATCCTGATTCTCTTACAGCTTGGTGTTATCAGTAACAATGTCTTCTTCCTCCAGGGCAATTTAGCTGAACAATGATATTTTGAAGTATGTAGAAATACTTCAAAGCTTGGGTGGCCGAGATCACTAATAAATGGTCAAAGGTGCAGTTTCGAAGGTTGACAGATGTCATGCCGGAAGGGGTAGAGGGTAAGAGGCTGACTGATAAAACGTTACTGTCCTGGGCTGCTGTGGTTCTTATCTCTGAATTTGCATGAGTCACGCCTCGACAAGGAATCCAAACTCTTAAGTTTTGGATGCCTGGAGATTTTTTTTTTTTCTGTGCAGGTCTCCGCAGCAGACTTGTAGCTGAGCGGGTACGCGTAAGCATCTCGTCTTGTGGGGTGCGAAGCAGCGCAGTAATTGAAACCTTGTACACCGCAAGATTGCAGTGGCGTCTATAAATACTCTCCACTTTACTGCTGACAAGCAAAAGCAGACTTCTGGCACCGCGGAGGAAGAGGCGTCGGTGGCATGTGATCCCCGAAAGGGCAAGGGTAGTAGAAATCGGGGAAACCCCTACTGCCCACGAAAGTGGCAGCGTAGAATCTATTCCTGAAGGACACTTTGCAAGCATACCTGGTCACAGTACAGGGAAGACCCGGCACGAGCCCTAGGAATCCAGTCTTGAGGTGCGGGTCCCACAGCGCCCCCTGTGCGCAAAAACGCGCAGTGTGCACATGAGGCGCGTGGAGGAAATCCCGGCCCAACGGGCGCGAAAGACAAGCGGAAAGGGGACACCGCGTCCGCCCAACACTAAGCGGGCAGCGAGCTGTCCGGAGCTTCCTGCCACCAGTGACCAAGTCTCCCGTGGGCTGCCCCCTAACTACAGTGGCCTGCCCCAGCGCACGGAAAAAAGAGGCCGCCTTGTGCTGCCTCGGCTCCCACGCCTCCCTCCAGGAATAAAAGGGGACGACTGGGAGGGTCGATTTCGCATCTGAATCACCACTACCCCCAGCACCCATGGTTCTGTAGATGTGCCCCTCGAGCTATCGAAAGATGAAACAGACACACGTACTCTTTTTCTGCCTCCTAGCTTGCTATGGGTCCCACGATCAACGGCATCCTCAAAGCCATTCACAGCGCTTTCTCGCCCACCGTGACCTGCTACGCCAAGGGTGGCCTGCCACTTCCCTACCCACTTCTCTACCTCCCGCCCTCAGCATCCAATGCGGAGGCTCCTTAAGCAGCGGAGTCTCCTCTCAGACTCTGTCCCTGTGCCCCCACTCCCACCCCCAGATCATGCCAGGCAAGTTTCTTTCCAAGCCTATGAAGTTGCAGAATGGACGATTCTAGGCCCTCCGGGGACTTCCCCACTCACCCCCTTGGGGTCCCCGGCGTGAGTCACCCGAGCCGCTCGCCTCCGTCCCAGACACTGCACGCGCAGAAAAAAAGTTTCCGGCGTTCCAGGGAAAGTTTTCTCGCTGGAGAGAAACAAGCTATCTGGATGGTTCTCGCTTTGCTCTCCCTCCCTGGGTCCTCTCCCAGCTCTGCCCTCCGCCTTGTCCCGTCCAGCTTGGGTTCCTCTCAGGAGTAACTCCCAGAGTGGCTAGTGACTGTTTCCCTCCTCTCTCAATTTACGGCCGCCTCCTCTCCTCCCCCCACCTCCTCCCACTTTTCCTGTCCGGTGCACATCGCTCTAGTTTCTCTCCAACGCCCCCCGCCTCGCTTCACCCCATCCCACGCCTCCTCTCCAGCAGCAAGAGGAGGCGGGGGAATCCTACGCTTTAATTCACTTCAACAATTTCAGGAAACCCAAGCTCGTGGTCCTAAAAAGCAGGGGAGGATGCTACAAGTCAAGGGAACTCCTCGATTCCTTTTGCTCGCCCAAGTTGCTATTGACCTCCCACAGCTAATCCTACGATAAGAAGCTGCCTAGGAGCCCAGAGGTGTTTGTACAACCAGATAAAAAGGAGCGGAGATCTACAAAACATTTGTGAGGCTGAGATGGGTTTTGTCGCTGCTCTGGGCGCACGCGCGAATGTGTTAAGGCAAGGTTCTCAAACCGATTCCACACTTGTTTACATCTCTTCCTTAGGGATGCAAAACGACTTTGAAGATTTGGGATTCTCTCTCCAACCAACCAACCAATTCGAAAAAAAATAAAAATAATGTAAAATTATTTTCCTTTATTGTTATTTGGTAGGTGCGAAGAAGTTGAGCTGAAGGTGAAGCATTCGGGATCCTAGCACAACTCAACTAGTAGGTTATGACCCCTCTGAGGGTCTCATATCAGATATCTTGCATATCAGATATTTACAGTATGATTCATAACAATAGCAAACTTGCGATTATGAAGTAGCAAAGAAATAATTGTATGGTTGGGGTCCACCATAACATGGGGAATTAATTGTATTAAAGGGTGGCATTAGAGAGCTTGAGAACCACTGTGGCACTTTGGATGCAGAGGTAGCAAGACCCAAGAGTTTAGGGCGGCATGCTCTACACAATAAATTCTAGTCCACCCTGCATTATATAAGCCCTAGACTCAAAAAAAAAAAAAAAAATCCTTTTCTGCTGCTGTTTGCAGGACTCCCTACTTGCATAATTTTACCCTGTGGTTGAGCAGGAACTACTTTTAAAAGCTCTGTCCGACCTCATATTAACATGTAAACTTTAAAACCACAGTGACATTTGATGAAAGAAAAGATGTATGTGCCCTTTTTTGGTTAAAACTAAGCATCAGTTTGCTTTGGTCACTGTAACCCTATGAAGTCTTTGTGTTAAGTGTGGGTGTGGAGAAGTCTCTGAGCCCAGGAATATTGGAGAAAGGATTGTGAATGAACCCCCAAGATGACAGAAGGTTCTTAAATCTCACTCTTACAAATCTCTTCTATACCTGGGGAGGGTGTACAGCACAGTGCAGGAGGCAGAAAGCCTGGGATCAGGCAGTGAATCAAGAATCAAAAGCTGCCCGGCACTTGGAAAGTGGATCTCTGTAAGTTCAAAGTCAACATGGTCTACATTTTGAAGCTACAAGGAGAGACCCAGTCAGAGAGAGAGAGAGAGAGAGAGAGAGAGAGAGAGAGAGAGAGAGAGAGAGAGGAAGAAGAAGAGGAGGAAGAAAAGGAGGAAGCCATAAAGCCTGCAGGTAAGGCTACACCACCACCTCCTTTCTAGTCCCAGGATATTATCCAGTTACTGAAGAGCTCTGGACCTCATTTACTCATTTGAAATGGGAGTAAACAGATATCTCAGGGTCATTGATAAGACTGAGGAAGACAGAATCTCTACAGGAACTCACAAGACCAACACTGTTATTACAGTTATCCCAGCAATAGGGAAAGGGTAGCCTTGAGCCCAGGCATTTCCCTTTCCAGGGCTCCTCCCCCCAGCCCAGTTCTTTGTTCAAGGAGACCTACTTTATTCTATCTGCCTGTAAATCCAGCACTAGGAAGCAGTAGCCAGAGAATGAAATTCCAGGTCAGCCTAGGCTGTATCAGGAAATTCTGTCTCAAAATAAAAATAAAATTGCAGTTCATTCCTTCTTCCTTCACCTCAGTTCTTTCCTCGTTAGCATCCATTACCTTAGAACATATTACATATTACGTAAACTAATTTTCCTAAATTCAATCCCTCTTTCACCTGTCTACATACAAAACTATCTAACAGACATCCCTTTTGTTCACTGACAGATATTGTCCAAGTTTCTAAACCAGTGCCAGGCACATGGTATGTCCTTGGTAAATACTGTAGAAATAAATTCATTCCATGCTGACTGCCTCTGATGAGCAGGGTTTTGTGCAATGGGGGCTGAGGAATTAATTACTAGACTTGTCCAAGAAAACCTTCCCTTTGGAAAAAGTACCTTCCTGGGAAGTATTCACAGTGAAGGAGAAGGGGGGGAGGGGCATGAAAAAGTATCCAAAGATTGGGAGCAAGCTTTAAAGAGATTTTAATCGGAGGTTTTGGTAATGTAAGCTTGTGTTTGTCTGTTTGTTGAGGGAGCACTCTCAAAGTCCCGGCTGATACCAACCCCCTTAGCTTGGGATGACCTTGAACTCCAGATTCTCCTTCCTGCACCTCTTGAATGATGGGGTTTCAGGCTATCCACACCACACCCAACTGTGGTTGGTAATTTTGTAAACAGAATCCTCTTAGAACCAGAAGCCAGTATTTTGGTGCAAATCAGGACTTCTCTAATGCCATTCTGTCATGCTTATCAATTTGCATATATATCTCACTGCCTTTTCTAACTAAGAAACAGTCCTGTAGAGAACGTTCTACACAGATCATGCCATTTAAACACTCACTTGGTAGTGGTGGGGATGATGATAGCTAATTCTTTATTAAGCACATTCCTGCAGAGTTTGCCATATCAGGCTTCAGATAAAAGGGTAGCTCTTAGGCAGCCCTGTTAGTACTAAGGGTAAGAACCTGACTGAGGTTCAGCCAAGCCATAGATTTGTCCTTTGACACAATCTGTCCCAAAATATATTGGGCAAATCACATTTTATTTTCAGGACTAGAAGGAAGGAGAGGAAGAAAGGAGGAGGGGAAGATAAAAGGTCATGATTTTGTCAGAACTCTAGATGATAGAAGCTGCAGACCAGGCTGGAGAGATGGCTCAGAGGTTAAGAACACTGACTGTTCTTCCAAAGATCCTGAGTTCAATTCCCAGCAACCACATGGTGGCTCACAGCTATCTATAATGACATCTGGTACTCTCTTCTGTATACTGTATACATAATTAATAAATTTTAAAAATAAAAGAAGAAGCTGCAGACTGTCTACAGCTGGACTAGTCAGATGCATTTTATTTGAATTTCATGCTATTTCATTTTCTAAAATCAGAAAATTTTATATTAAAGCAAGAGATGCTCAGCCTGCCAGGAAGGACCAGGGAGCAGTGACATCAGCCTTACTGTAGGCCCACAGGACAGGACCAGCTCTGCAATGCTTTTCTCCCTGTTTGGAGAGGACACACAGTTTCCAGTTTTTCACAATCCCAGCCACTCCCTGCTTCTCTGGTTCCTGGCCTGCTCCAGCAATTTCCCAGATACTCACTGCAGCTTGAGAGGAATGCCTGCCTGTGTTAGGAGGGGCCAGAGTTCTGAGCAAGTAGATTATGCAACCGAGTGTCATGGGCTTCAGAATTTTCCCCTAGCAAGAGAACCCATTGTTTTCAAACAAAACTTGACTTGTAGTGACTTTATTTGAGTACTACTAAGGTGAAGGCAGCCACAGAGGAGACAGACAAGCAGGCATGAAAAGCAGGAAGAAGCAAAGGCCTTCAGGGGACGACCTCTAGGCACACAAACTACCTTCAGTTCCAGAGGCCTGCTGTTCTGCTTTTCCTTTGTTGTCCTGGCGATCCTGTCCACTAAGCCTTATTACTCATTCCCACCCAGAAAAGCCCTAATCAGACCACCATGAGAAGTGTGGTCACACAGCATCCTCAAGCCAAACCAGAAGGAACAGCATAGGGCATCTGTGAAGTCAGTATAGGACCTTCCTCTTCTCTTCTTACCTGCCTTCACCTCATCGGCACACAAACAACTCCAGTCGACAGAATTAAACTATGCAAGGCCTTACAGGCTTGGTATCCAATAGGAGTGACAATTTGGGTGATATAGGTCTGTTCTATGGGTTAAAGCATCTTCCATACCTCAGTGTCCTTGATGTCTCATACCATGCCAGGCAAACATTCCATCAGGGAAAGGTATCACATTCCTGCGGATCTTTTTTGGTCTCCTCTGTATGTGTCTGTGTATGCACTTGGGGGAAGGAGGCATGCACATGTGTGCACATGGATGTGGAAGCCAGAGGCTGATAATGGCTATCTTCTTCAGTTGCTCTCTGCTCTATTTTTTGAGGTAGGGTCTCTCACTGATGCTGGAGTTCAGCCTATGGCTGGGGTAGCTGGACAGTGACCTTTAGGGGTGGATCATCCTGTCTCTGCTGTCACAACATTTAAATTACAGGCATAAAATGCCCAAATCCAGCTTTGTACAAGCACTTCTGATTCCCCAAACAAGTGCTTTGTGGGCTAATATCCCCAGCCTTCTCTGTTGCCTTGTGTGTGTGTGTGTGTGTGTGTGTGTGTGTGTGTGTGTGTGTGTGTTGGGGGGGGGAGACTCTAAAGCTCCAAAATCCTTTGGTGCAGAGATTATGAGAACATAGGTAGGTCTCTGAGCCATGTGTACATTCAGGTCTCAAAGCTCCAGTCATAAAATAAGTTAACATGGTTATTTATGATAGGTACCAACCTGGAAATATAATATAGTATGCACTTAGAAATCCTCAGCACTCACTGGCCATAAAAACAGGAGCATATGAGAAATGTACTTTGCATCTCACCTAATTGCAAGGTATAAAATCAGCGACCTTTCATACACAGGGAAGGTTTATCACACACATACTTCTCGAGCCAACATCCACCAGAAAAATTCAGTACTTTGAAGTTTATTGGGAGTGGGGGGTAGAATTTAGATGATACAAATGAAAATTCTCTTCCATTTTTTTCTTGCTAGCATCAGAGCATTTCTAATACATTGGGTTTTTTTGGTTGTTGCTGTTTTTAACTTTTTTTCTTCTTCTTTTGGTATTGAGGAGTGTCCGGGTTCCCATTTAAGACAGCTGGTGATTAATTCAATCTGAGACTACACTGAAACAGTAGGTATTACACATGGAAAGCTAGTTAGAAATCCTACATGAATAGTCCCTTAGGTAAACATTTCAATTATTCCTTTGCACAATCCCAACTCTGCTGGTTGGCCAAAACATTGTCCAGTTATTGGACAATGACTAGTACTTTGTGCTAAGTACAAGAGGTACAAGAATGAATAAAATGGCTCAGTTTCTCCCTTGAAGGAGCAGAAGACACTGAAGAGGATCATTTTCTTTATTAGGTAACTTTCTCACTGCTGTGACGGAAACCAGACAGAAACAACTTGAGGAAACAAGGATTTATTTCCGCTTACAGTTTTAGGGATGTCAGCCCATCATAGCAGGGGAGGCATGGTGGCTGGAGTAGTAGAGGAAAGTAGCAGAGGCTTCTCGACTATTGGTAGATCAAGGGGCAGAGAGCCGCACTAGAGGCAGGCTGGACTACCCTCAAAGGCTGACCTACAGGAATCCACATTCACAGCCACATCTTCTTTCACAAAGGTTCCACAACCTCCAAGATAACACCACCACCAATTAGGGATCAAGTAACACCACCACCAATTAGGGATCAAGTAACACCACCACCAATTAGGGATCAAGTATGCAAAGATATGAAATCATGGGAGATACCACATATTCAGACCATAATAGGTTTCAATGCTGGAGAATTTTGTGTAAAGGAGAGAACAGAGAACTAGACACAAGGAAATTGAGAACAGCCTTATGTATGGTCCTTGGGGATGATCTCAGAGAGAGACTAATATGATGAGAAGCACTCCTGGGAACCTAGGAGGCCTGAATCAGGAATAAGCTTGAGGGACAGGGAAGAGCACCCACATACACGAAAGATAGCAAACAAGGGAATCCGAGGGGGAGAATGAATTCTGGGAGAAAATCAAGGTCACATCAGATAAGACCTGGTGGTCATCCAGTTACCACCACAAGTCATGAAAGGGTTTTATGATCAGCAGTACTGCAGTTTGGACCTTGTGTGCCCCACAAAGGACCATTTGGTAAAATATGGATCCTCAGTGTGGTGCTATTAAGAGAATGGGCCAAGTACAAAGTGGTGGAATGCTAGAAATATGCCCTGAAAGGAACCGAAGGGCCAACTTCAGTTCTTTCCGTGTCTGTACACACACAGAGGCCAACCAATGAAGTCAGGACCCAAAGTCAACCTGTCATCATAAACTGACTCTTTTGGGTGTGTGCTATAGTAACACAAAGATGACTGACAGGTAGGGGCCACAACAGACTGCTTCTGCCCATGTGTTGTCTGACAACATTTTTCCTTGGGAAATGCAAGCACACACGTCTACTCACCCTAGATAGGGTTCCCCCAACAGACTAAAGAATAGATCAAGGGACAGATACCATCCAAGCCCACTTTGGTGAACCAATAAATCTTATTTGAGGTTACTTACAAGAACATGAGTGAGGGGGTCACTTAGAGGAGCAGAAACAACTCAAAGACAGATGTATCACCAAAGCCATCGTAAGTGACAGCTCACAAAGCTGTCTTTTCTGAGTGAGTTTGATATAATCCTCTTCCAGAAAGCTGGGTGGGTTTCTGCCTTCTCCAGGCACTGGTCTGGTCTCATAGTCTTGTTTGCCACTTAGCTGTGTTCTTCTGAGGGGGATATTGAGCTTTTATTGCTTATTATGACAAGGTGGGGCTAATGAATCCAGTCAATTTCGGGGACTTCGGGAAGCTATTTTGAATTGTTTACCTTCCCGCTTAAGGAGCTTCCCTGTAGGATATAATGTTTCAATCTTGGAGGAAACTGTTACACAATAGCCAGAAGAAGGAGCTACCACATCTCCGGCATAACCAAAAAGCCACTTAAAGAGAAGGAATAGTGTCTGCAGAAACCCCAGGCTGAGCACTGCAAATCCTTCCAAGAGGCTTCTGAGGACAATGAGGGAGTATTGTAACACAATCTTTTCTAAGGTTTTATGTTTAATTATGTGTTGATGTGTGTGTGTGTGTGTGTGTGTGTGTGTGTGTGTGTGTGTGTGTGTGTGTGTGTGTGTAGCACCTGAAGCCAGAAGAAGATATCAGATTCCCTGGAGCTAGGGTCACAGGTAGCCATGAGCCACCTGGTATGTTGCTGAGAATCAGTCAGGTCCTCTGCAAAAGCAGCATATGGTCTTAGTTGCTGAGCCCTCTCCAGCCCTCTGTAACATAATCTTATTTCTGGTTAGAAAGATCTCACTGGGGGCTTAACTGTGAAGAACACTGACTGCTCTTTCAGAGGACCTGGGTTCAGTTCCCAGCATCTGTTCTAGTTCCGGGGATCAGACGCCCTCTTCTGACCTCCATGAGCAGCAATCACTAACACACATACATATACGAAGGTAAACATTTTCACATAAAGTCAAAATTATAGACCTTATTTCTCTGTTAAAGATAAGGTCTATGTAGCCCTGGCTGTCCTGGAACTTGCTATATAGATTTAGACCAGGCTGACCTTGAACTCTCAAAAATCCTCTTGCCTGAGCTTCCTGAGTGCTGGGATTAAAGGTGTGTGCCACTACACCAAGCAACTTCTTTTTTTTTTTCTTCTTCTTTTTTCTTTTTTTCTTTTTTTTAAGAAAGCTCTCATAGGGCTGGAGTTAAGGGCACCTACCAATCTTCTACAGGACTGGAGTTTAGGTCCCAGACAGATCTCACCAGATGACAGGATGAACTAGAGAAAGAGAAGAGGTGATCAACAGTGGTCCCTTTAGGACTTGGCTAGGATAAACCAAAGAAGATTGAGTACTGCTGATTGTGATCTGTTACAGCTTTAGTGACACAGGATTGTCTGCTGTGCTAGGTGTGTGAGGAAAGGCAAGTGCTCATAGATAATGTTTTGTTGTTCAGTGGAATGTTGAGTTACAATAGAGGTCATCACACATCTATCCATTAAGGCCTGACCAATGAAGGGTGCATTCCAAAAAAAAAAAAAAAAAAAAAAACAAAAACAAAAAACTAAAGTTCATCAACAAAAGGTTTTCATCTCCTTCAACCAAAACAGAAGGCATTTAGAAGCACCTATGCCAAGAACCACCATACTTAAGATTCTACTATGGAGCAGTGGAATATTCCATGACTTCTATCAAGTGGCTGGAAATGGTGAATAGACACTAACACAAGACAAGATAAGTTGTGATGACCAGACAGCCTTTTAAGAATGCAAGCTACCAGTTCTGGAGAGATGACTCAGCACTTGTTCTTGCTAAGGGTCCAGGTTTAGTTCCTAACACCCACATAATGGCTCACAATTATCACTAACTCCAGTGCTACATGATCAATACTCTCTTCTGACCTCCACAGTCACCAGACATGAATATTGTGCATGTCCATACATGCAGGCAAAATAATCATAACATAAAATAAGTAAGTAATAGTAATAATAATAATAATAAATTAATACAAGCCAGAGAATGGGAAAGTGGCTCAATGAATTAAAATGCTCATCCCTGTTTCATTTCTAAGAATCTACATAAAAGTTGGAGGCTGAACACAAGCGTCTGTAGTGAAAGTGTTCCTGCAAGGAGGTAAAAAGTAACTACAGGAGAATCCCCACTCTCAGACCAGCTAATCTGGCTCAAATTCAGCAGTAAAGAAGCAGCAGCCCTGGTCTCAGACAAGGTAGAACGTGAGCGTGATATGCAAGGTTGTCCTCTGATCTCCACATGTGTGCCATGGCATGCCTGTACCATCTTTCTCTCTCTCTCTCTCTCTCTCTCTCTCTCTCTCTCTCTCTCTCTCTCTCTCTCTCTCTCTGTCACACACACACACACATCTGTTTTTTTTTTAATTTTAGTCATGAAAGAATTAAAACTAAAGTTCTGTTTGTAGGGCCAATGAGATGGCTCAGTGGTTTAAAGCCCTTGCCTTATAATATACAACATCTGAAAATTATCCTCTGATCTCTGCACACACAGAGAGACAGAGACAGACAGAATGACACAGAGAGAGTAAATAAATAAATAGATAGATAAATAAATAAATGCAATTTACAAATTAAAGTATCAGTATTCTTCATATTCTTAATCCCAGAACATGGGAGACAGTCATAGCTGGATTTTAAGTTCCAGGCCAGCCTGTAATATAGTGAGACCTTGTAACAAACAAAAATACCAACATAAGAAACAGAAACTGGAATCCACACATAGTTGAGATGATTGACCTTTCCTGGGTTGATATCAACCACCCCCAGCAGAACCTGTTCTACCATGTTATTCCTTGTCTCCTGGTGACCTTTGCAGTCTCTTGACTACTCTATTCTTTTGGCCTGTCTCCCTTTCTCCTCCAATCAGCACAAGCAATCAGGCTAAATTAGGGTCTCTTGACCCCCTAAATGGCATCATCAAATTATCGACACGCCCCCCCATCCCCAGCCTGTCCTTGTTCTCAAGAGCTTCTTCCCTGTTCTCTGGGACCAATGGTTCCTCATCAGCAAAATCCACAAGCTTCAGCTTCTTATCAGCCTTTATGTCCAGGAACACTCAATATTTTGATCTCAGGACACTTTTAATCATTTTAAAAAGTGATTCAGAATCCCCAAAAGCTTTTATTTATCTAGTATCTGTCTGTACTTCCCGTATTCAAAATCAAGTTAAAACTAATAACAGTAAATTTAAAATAACAAAATCACCATGTATTTTATGATAGGTAGGATCACTCATAGTGATAACACTGGGAAAGAAGTCGCTGCTGCATCTCTGAGGCTCCGTTCTATCCAGTTTAACAGAGCACAGCTGGAATCTGCCATTTCTGCATTTTGCCTTTCACATTGACACAGACACATCCCCTCCAGAATAGTAGCAGACTTAGGAAAGAATCGGAGTGAAGAAGGTGAATAATACTTTGGAATTTCTGAGAAAATAGTGTTACTCTCATGGATCTCTGCCAGGATCCTAGGAATGGATGACCTAGAGTCTTGGAACACTTGGAGAATGACTGTCAGAATTGGAATCATTAGCTGTTCCTTGTTTCTTCCCAAGTCCCCCCAATGGTGTTGGTTGCTCTCCAGTATTCCTCGAGCTGCTGGGCTGGATATTAAAATATTTGTTTTCCTTGTTATTTACATTCCTGCCAGACCAAGGAATGGGCTTGATTATCAACAGGCCATTCCATTCCTGGTTTCTTCTTCCTGTGGCCATTGTTGACTTCAGAGTTATTCTCATCTTTCCTTCAAACTTTTATTCCTGGTTTATAGTCACTCCCCTACCACTTCTAGATGGTTTTAATATTCACAGAAAGAACCTTTCTGAAATCATGGCCAATCATATCCTTGGATTCCTTTCCAATGGCCTTGCCCTCTACTCTACAGCTACTCCTTACTCTCACGGTCAGCCTTGACCTTGTTACTTCCTGTGGACACTCTCTCCCACTCCATCTTCCCGACTAGGATTATAATAATCTAACTCCACTGGGGCCTCAGTTGCAGCTAATAGGCTCCCTTGGGGTTTTAGTGACTCTCTGATAAAGCTTATGGAACATATGTGAAATATTTGCTTGACACACAACCTTGTGTTTTTAATGGCAAAAGCAAATATTAGCTATAGCATTCAAAGTAAGAAGACAATTTTGAGACAGAATCCCATATAGTCCAGAATGGCCTCCAGCAAGGATGACCCTGAACTCTTCCTGCCCTAAGTGTTGTGATAACAGATATGTCCAGTTTTATGCATGTCAGGAATCATCAGACCCAGGGCTTTGTACCTGCGTGGCAAGCAGTCTACCAAATGAGCTCCATCCCTGACCCCAAATAAGAAAACTTCATGTCTATTGTATTTGCTTTCCTTGATAAATAACCCTAGTTTCTTTATCAATCTAACACTGTCCTATGTTTTTGGTTTATTCTAGTTTTACTTCACAATCTAATATGGGTGGCAATTCTGAGTAATAACAAAGTTTAAGGAGACCTCTATAAGTCAGCTAAACATATATATAATACATATATTATATATATAATATAATATATTATAATATATATAGTGGTGTGTGTCTTACATCTCAGCACTTGGGAAGCAGAGACAAGTGGATCTCTGTGACTTTGAGGCCAGCTTGGTGTACACAGTGAGTTCCAGACTAGTCAGGGCTACATAATAAGACTTGCCTCACAAAATGTAAATGAAATAGTCATCTTCAAAATAAAGCATTACATATTCTCCCCACTTCCAAAACTCATGTAACCATAGCACCAATAATGACGTTAGATAATGATCTGAGCATCAGTTACATACAAAGGCAGATAGGAGAAACAAAAGCATGTTCATGTTTGTACGTGTCTGTTTTGGAGGACAGAGGAGCATAAAGCAGGAATAAAGTAAAGAAAAATAAGCGTGATGGGGTAGACTCTGGCCAGAAGCTTTCATGGAGATGAGTCAGAAGCCTGATCAAAGCTCCTTAAGAGGAGACTGGGGAGATGGCTCAGTAGATAAGGCCCTTGCTGGGGATCCTCTAAACCCACATAAAAGCCAGGCAGATGCAGTAGCCCTTTTGCAATCCCAGTGCTCTGGAGGCAGAGATATGAGATCCCTAACTACACTATCAGGAATCAATGAACTCTGGGTCCAATGAGAGGTTCTGCCTCAAAATAAAGAAGTAGATACCCAATGTGGCCTTCAGGCCTACACACACATATGTATACACATTCATTCACACCAGTACACACACACACACACACACACATACACACACACACACACACACACACACACACACACACACACACACACACTCCTAGAAGGTAATCTGGTCCTCTTTCTTCAATATTGAAGCTCCAAACATCGTCCTATAACCACCATTTAGTTTTCTAGATACCATGACACACACAGGTCCATCTGATACATTTAGAGGATCAACTCAAGCTGAGTTCTTCAGAGACTGATATATAGGCTAAAATACTAATGAACATAGAACCTGTAATACAGATTTTTTTCCTTCTTTTTCTTTAACCTTTTTTTATTAAAAAAAAAAGTTCTTTTTTTCATTCATCCTTCACTATTCCCAATCTCTTCCAGTCTGTCTACAACCTGTCCCCACCCCAGCCCCCAGCCCTCCCCCAAAAGGGCAGGAAGTCACAAGGTGAGTCAGCTCAGCATGGCCGCATCTACTCCAGACAGGTCTGATTTTTCTCATCCCAATATCAAAGCTTGGTTAGGCACTCCTCTGCAGGGAATAGGCTCCAAGGTGACAGCCCATTTAAAGGAACACAGTCTGATCCCTCTCCTCCAGGCTCTACATACTGCCCATGCTAATCCAGTTGCCTACCCTTGGAGGGCCTAGCTCTTTGTCCTATGGTTCCCCAGGAGCTGTTCTTGATTCAGTGTGCTCTCCAGAGCTTCAAGCAGACATCTCTGTGGGACTCCTCCTCATACTCCCTATCTCCTTGCTCATACAGACTCTTTCCTCCACTTTCCAGCTGTAAAGGGGAGCTTAGCCCAGTGCTCATCCATAGATCTCTGCCTCCACCTCCATTTATTGTTGGGTGTGGTTTCTGTGATGACACTTAGAGTGGTTATTCATTTGATTATAAGGGACATGTTGTTTAGGCACCCCCTCCATTATTGGTTGGGAACCTATCCAGGGAAATCATGTGGGTTCTTGGGGGTTTTCCTAGCACCCAGTCTCTTTCCAACCCCACGTAGGCTTCCTCTACATACTACCATCCAGTTATGCCAACACTATTTGTTAAAAATACTATCTTTTTCCCATTTTATATTTTTGGCCTCTTTGTCAAAGATCAGGTATTCATATGTATGTGGGTTAAGGTTGGGGTCTGCAATTCAATTCCATTGATCCACAAGTCTGTTTTTATGCCAGTACCAGGTTTTTTTTTTTTTTTTTTTTTTTTTTTTTTTTTTTTTTTTTTTTTTTTTTTTTTTTTTT